>JBCAUA010047849.1:0-11725 GCA_038406235.1 Peronia verruculata
AACGCTAACATGTATGAGACCCTTGACCAGCGCAAGTCCACTCTAACGCTGTCGAGGGTCCCAGCAGGTTAAGCCAAAGGGGTTGTTCTAGGCTATTATTTGTAATTTATTTGGTATACTGAATAGGCCGCCGGGGTCCACCTATCACTTCCTGCTGAGAACATGGTCTATAAAAGCTCAGCTCGCCAACTATGATGATCACTCGGCTGAAATATGAAAAGGAATTATCACTAAAGGAATCCTGAAATCTCCTTTTCATTTTCAGTAGAACGGACAGCTGCCACGTGTCTAAAAATACACGCACATATATACTTGTGCATATGTGTATACTTCTAAAAATACACGCACATATATACTTGTGCATATGTGTGTACTTCATTGTGAATGATTTCCATTGTTGGCTCCTTCTACCTTATTCTATTGGTATATCAAAATCAAGTAAGTCACACAGGCCAGAATGGATAACAAACAGTTGAGTCTCTAATCTCTCTTGTCTGTTGATGTATAATTATTATTCAGCGGAAGGTAAGGACCATTTTGTCAACAGCTTATAACAAAGAAAGCTTAACCCATTCATTTTAAAATGTTAAAACCAATCACCCATCTTTAACTCAACGGCAGTATCATAAAAGCTGAGCTGCCTTCTTACAGGTTTTATAGGGGTGAATAGATAGATCCACCCTGTTTTTCAAACCTTCGGTACAAACTTAATAGCGCACATGGCCCGCATTTGCTTGAATGCATGCAAGACAGCTCTTATACATAGAATTAACTTTCAGGGACGTTTGTTGGGATGCCTAGCCATTCTTACTGGAGGAACTGATGAAGCAAATTCACACCTGTCACTGACGGAAAGGGGGGGGGGGGTATCGACGTCCTAACTCATCCTACAGGTCTCCTATGAAAAATGGTTATTCCATTTGAAACACAGGATGGACCTCTTTAGCCCTTCGAATCTGTTCGAAGCTCAACTTTTGTAACACTGCCGTTGAGGTAACGATTGATAGTTAGTATTTAACATTCGCAAACGTTTTGAAATGAGTGGGTTAAGCTTGCTTTGTTATGAGCTGGTAATCGAATAAAAAAAAGATATTCTTTAACTTTTGTTGAATACATCATATGGCAGTGATATAAACACACATATGCGCGCACACATACACACATACCCGGACACATACACACACACATAATATTGACGCCATCATCCTGTACAACAACAAATAATGCATAGATAAGCACCAGACTTGAGCTAGCCTATTTCCCAGGCCTATGTCAAAATTCCAAAGTAAAGAAAGACAGTGGAAAATTGTAGTTTTTTTTTTTTTTTTCATAATTGTTTTATTCTTATTATTAATGATTTTTATTCATTTGATATTTATTAATTAAGCCATACATAGAGGTTATAAGTAGTTACTTACGAATTGGTAGTTACTTACGAATTGGGTGTCAACTTTATAATAGTAAGAGTATTAGAGTCTTTTCCCGCCATCTGTGTTGAGAGCACAGCGCCGCCGGGACCTTTGGCCAGGACACGTATCCTGTCCGATTACAGAGATAAATCAGAAACTTCAAATTATAAAACAAGTAAAATTGTGAAATAGTTCTCATTTATTCAGAAATTCTTGCATTAAAACAAGGGTTGCTCTATATATAGACTTGATTGTTTAGTCATATTTATCCTTGAGAATGTTACTGTTAACTTTGATAAGGATTTGAGCATCTTGTAGTCAACGAATAATTCCCAGGAAACCGAGATGTAAGAGTGTCCCCACTGGGTTTTTGGGGGGCAAACTGAAGATTGTTAAACATTCAGAACTTATTATAAAGAACAATATTTTTGTTATTATTATGATTATTATTACTATAATGTTCTTTCCTATAGATCGACAGTGTCACCTAAGAGTATTTGGGCCAGATTGCCATCATAAACAAAAACTCAAATGATGAATATAAGAAAGAATAAGATTGGCCTGGGATTATTTTGACAAGGACAGGAAGATATTTATGGTGAGAAAAGAAAAAAAAAAAAGATTTCTATCAGTGTATCAGTTTGAAGAGACACGTTTTCAACCAAAGTATAGTTCCAAGTGCCCGCTATGGAGGTGAAACGCAGTTCTTAACAGACCAACAATTGAAAAAGTTCAGGCCGATGCAGAGAGCAATGGAGAGGAAAATGCCGAGAATTAGATTAAAAGATAAGATTACCCACAGCATGAAAAGAAAACAAACAAAACTCAGAAACACCGAGACGTGAATCCCAAGACATAAATGGAGGTGAGCCGGAGCATAAGACGACTTGCACTTGCAGACTACAGATGAACAACAGATATGTCGAAAAGGAGGGCCGGGAATTGGAAAAACATCGAGAGGCAGGCCAGCGCCAAGGTGGTCTCACGCTAGTAATAAATCCTCTTGCGTTATAAAATGTATTTCGTGCGGTCAGTAAATACTGATTACATTTTTCAAATGAAAAGAAACTCGAAGCTCTCGTCACCACCAACAACATATCCGGAAAATGTCCAGCAGAATGTTTGCTTGTGTTGGAATTTTGCGGTGCAGTAACATGATTATGGCTGTACTGCGTCTGATACAGTGTCATGCAAAATAAATAAGTTCATGATATCACATGGTCATGAATAAACTTGATCGACATTTCCAGACAACAGGCAAGACTATTTCAGCATAATCGTTTTATTTTGATGGAACTTAGCCCTAGAAGTATCAAAGGGCCAGTATGCCCAGAGGCTCATTGGTCATACTAAAAGTGAACACAAGAATACTGTCTCAAGTAGCAGGCAGTAAAGTTGAGAGCAGAGACTTAAACTCATCTATAGGCACTAACTGCCTTTTTCTCAGATATCGATGTCGATGTCATACGAGGGAGCTTGATATCCCGAGCAGCTTCTTTTGACACTCTTAAGGTTAAATTAACACCACCATAGTATCAAATGCCTGCAATACACGAAGAGAGAAACTGACATAGCAAAACTTTAACTCGGGTCAGAACTCGGCAAAAATATGTCAGAGAACATCAGACTGGGGAAACATATCTAATAAACAAACAAATAAATAAATAACTGCCAAACTAGCCTCCGAACAGCCTGGAAGTATAAAAACCACGTAAACAGCCTAACTGGACAGGGCGTAGATAGTCCTATGGGACTCACACATAACGAACCTGTATGATTCTACTATGTCTTTGGGATGATTGTCCATTGCCCAGTACACCATGGCAGAGGTGGATCTGATTTCATTCACCGCAACAGTCAATTGGGGATTAGAGATGTCTTCACAAAGAAGAGATAGGAGAGAGGGATATTATATTATGTTGTGTGTTATTTTCCACATCCTTAATAATAATAATAATAATAAAGGGCATTTATATCGTGCCTCATCCCCGGAGGGCTCGAAGCGTTTTAAAGAACCAAAATGTTTAACAGCCGCAAACGAAATGTCCTCAAAACATACACGAACAACAACATAATTTTCATGTACAAATTCACAACATGGAATACAGACATGATTCGAGACATGCTCACATACATAATAATGTAATTCAACTCAAACACATTGTAAGTTTGTAGACATGACCAACAACCATCTCAGGGGAAAAAGCCTGAAAACACTACTCACACAGGTGCTTCTTGAAGAAGTAGTTGAACAAGTGTTGAACAAGATTATTACATCTGCCTTTATAAATATAACTGTTCATCTCGACTTGTCAGGTGGTTCACTGATGGTTCTGGTGCAACCGATTTTACTCACGATATAATTGTTAATGTCTCTAGTCTGCCAATGGTCAGATAATTTTCTTTCTGTGCCGACATTAGCAAGGGTGGATGGATATGTGCTTGAATGGATGAATGGATGGATGGATGGATGGATGGAAGAATGGATGGATGGATGGATGGATGGATGGATGGAACCAGAAACAAAGAAAAGCTTCATACACAACGTTTTCTGACATGGTATATAATTAAGAATATCTTGGTATAAGTAAGAAAATCTTGTTACAGGATAATATTATTACATCTGCCTTGGGCAAATGTAACAGGTGGCCCAACACAGGACCAAGGTAGTACTGGATGTGGCCCTTCTCTTTGCTTTTTTTTAAACATTAACTTTTGCATGTCTTGAAACGCTGTCGCAAGACTAGGCCATCGTGCAAATTTCCTGGATGTCATCAATGCTGAAAACATACCCGGTACAGCATCTTTAGCTGGGGTCAGCACCATCTTCTCTATCTCTGCCAGTTGATTATCATTTTTGTCCATGGCTTGAACATTAATGAAATACTTCCTGTTGGGAGGCAAAGGGCTGATGGAAATAGTCCTGTAAGAAGAAAACAACAAAAAGATTCACCTCACACTTATTTATTTCCTTTGTAATTATTCCACTGATAATGATGCGTTTCACTTCTTTTTTAGTTCCCTCAGCGAGTTTTATATTTAACAAGCCTACCCTCTGTTTATATTACATGTAGCGAAATTTTTGGTATTTTTACACAAGAGAACATTATATAGAAGTAGACCGAGCAGAGAAAAATAATCTTAACTGTAATTTTATGAGTACTTGCTGCTTAAAAAAATATTTAGCCATAGCCATGACTGTATGAGAACATTCTATAGCAGTTTGTGATCTCAGTCCCTTAAGTCTTGCCTCTGTTTTCTGTCCAGGCGTCTCTGGAGAAGGACTCGACCTGATGCTCCTTTGATCTTTACCATGAAGTTTTCGATCTCCTCTACAGGACCTCGGTCTATGGTCCAGTGAAGTTCTGCTCTGTTAAAAATAATAAGTAGCACAATTTGCCAGATATAGGTCTGTTCCTGTGTCCAGATATAATCATCTTACTTTCTGTCTCAAACAAGAATGCAACATCAACTCAAATTGCTTGCTACCCTCTATTTGTTTAATCACAATTGAAATAAATCAGTAACATAAAATATTTGATGCACCTCCCCCCCCCCCCCCCAAAACAAACAAACAAACAAACAAAACAAAATAAGAAATGAATAGGGGAGAAAAATAAATTGTTTTTCTGCAATAGCCTTATCTTTTTCTCTTTAAGTCCTGAGTTGGATTTCATTGACATTCCAATGGAGTCTCCACTTACCTCGTTACTTTATAAGCAAATGTTACAACTAGGACATACGTTTTATTGTTGGTTCATATGCAAAGTGTTCGCATTCTGTTTCAGCAGAGCTTAACGAATGATTCCAAGTGTATAACACTTAAAATGTATGAACCCACTTCAAAAGATATTTTGTTGACAATGAACAGCATTTTTGATGTGAGTTGCAATAAACTCTTATCAGCAGCTTGAAAACAAAGCTGGTTATAGGAGTTAAATTTATGATAATGACTTTTTTAAAGGTGAAATCCTTATAGCAAATTTTATAACATTTTGTGGGCTCAAGAAACAAAAATGGAAAGGAAAATATCTTCATGGTGTATTCCAGGGTTGTTGATATTATTTTTTTTTTTTTTTATTTAAAAAAAAAAAATCAATATCATCGATTATTTTTATTTAAATGGGATTTTTAAAATTTAAATGGGATTTTTTTTTTATTTAAATCGGAAATTTTTTAAATTTAAATCAGATTTTTTTAATTGCATTGATTTAAATCGGATTTTTAAAAAAAATTTAAATCAGATTTTTTAAATTTAAATCAAATAATGTCTATCAGTTAGATTTGTTCAGTTTTTATTTATGTTTAAAATAACCTTTTTTTAAACTCTAGTCAGTCGACAGAATCCCCAAAATCTCAATTATTTGAACTACATGTACAAGTATTTTTTTTTTCACTAATACTGTCCATAAAAATGACAAATATTACTAAATTATTATTTTTTTTTTTTCTTTTTGATTGTCATGTTTGTCCAACTTTTTACACTTGATGAAGGAGAGAGAGAGAGAGAGAGGGAGAAAGAGAGAGAGGGAGAGAAAGAAAGAGAGAGAGAGATTATTACTGTTTAAATTCAATAAACTTTTAAAAAATTGAACATTTCTGTGTGTCTTTGTAAATTTAAATGGAGATATTTTGATACTGTTTTTTTTTTTTTTTAAGGCTATGTCTTGTTTTCTTGATACACAATATCACATATCAAAAACATAATAGTGAGTATTGCTGATGTTTAGGGTGTCCCAAAATAATGTAAATTTTTTATCTTCAAAATTGATGGAAAAATAATGAGGCACATTAATTATGGTTTCATTTGACAATAAAGTTTAAAAGTTGATGGCTTGAATATATATATGTTGAAAATTTCTCAGAAAGATTAGGGCCTTAAGGATGAAAAATGAACATCTATAGTTTTGACTATTTTCCAACTAGTATTCCTTGTATTTTTTGTGACTTTAAATCTGCCCTCTTCTTCTTATATATATATATCAACTGAGACAAATCAAAATCAATAAATTTAAGAAGCACATCTAGTAATGAATTGAAGTGTGTATAGAATCCCATACATTATTGTGAGACACTTTGTATATAACAATAGAAGTGTTTTAGCTGTGTAAATGCCATTAATATTCTAAAATCAAATTGAAAGTCCACAAAAAAAAAAAAAAAAAAGAGCACTTTATACATAAAAACAAAAAAATCAAATGATTTAAATCACTATTTTTTTTATTTTTACAAAAAAATCACTTGATTTAAAAAAAAAAAAAAAAAATCGGTTGATTTAAATTCAAAACAACCCTGGAGAAAATAAAGCTGACAGTCCATAACCAAATTTTTATTTTCTGTTCTTTTCAATGGTAGTTAATATTACAATGCATGATTAAAAGCAAATGGAAAGAAAAAGAACGGCATACCTGAAACAATATTGTAACCCTTGTCTAACAGGCACTGACACATAGTCTTCGCATTGCTCACTACCTGCTGCTGATATACTTTGAATTCTGGAGTCGCTGCTTGTTTGAGGGCCACTGCCACAGCTGTGAAGCAAACAACATACGCAAATAGTACTAGTTGTCTCAAACTTTACTTGCCAGCTTTAAATTTTTTATGACATAACTAAGGTTGAATCGCCTATAATTTTAATTGCAAGGGATCATCATCAGCAGTATCTGCTAAAATTTTGAGAAATTCAAATTATGACTTTGGACAAAAATTAACTAGCGAGATTGAACAACTGACTGTTAAAACTTCAAACTATGTACAACTTCATGTTTTCTTGTCATCAATCCAGAGGGTAGTTAGGTTTCTATTTCTTTCCATGGATTTTACTACCAGTACATTTTCCATTCTGACTGATAATAACTCTCTGAGAGAGCCAACATTTAAAAGACTTTTACCGGAATGCTCCATTAATCCATCACCACTCAATCTAACATTTACCCCAGCCAGACTTCTTACGCATAATATGGGAGATAACTCCTCATTTTACCCCTAATAATTTTCAAAAATTTATAGGGAAAAAACTATGGGACCAATCCGCATCTGGTTTTCACAGTAAAAATACCAACAAAATCATCACTGGAGGTTGTAGGCAACAATTCCTACAAACCACCATCACATATAGCCTTAATAGCCTCTTCAAGCAATTTCAGTACCTCATCCGCATCCAAAAATGCACCAAACTTTAAAAATTCACTGTGAAATATTCAAACAACCATTTAAGTTACATGCATGAAATTTGCACTGGTTGACACCATTTTAACCCGCCTATCATGCGATATGGTCAAAATCTCAGAGTAGCGTTATTTGCAGCTCAATCCCCTTCCTGCCTTCCTACAAAAGCTACTGCAAGTCACAGAAAATCGGCATAATTCGCCATTCATGCGGAAATAAACCAGTGTTGGTAAGCAGCATATATCAGTCTGTGCGTGGTACTGGGTTAAAAAAATCCAGCCCTGATAGGCTCACAAGACATGTATAATAGTAAAAAGATTTCTAAAGTATTCATGTCATCACTGATTTTTTTTTTTTTACATGGGAGAAAAAAAATTCTGAATAGTCTAAGTTCCAATTATGCAGAGTTCACTGTAAAATCTGGACTCCTGATCGATGAAGAAACCACTACTTTTACATACTGCATCAATTACCACCATAAACTCTTCTCTATCAATATAGATACCTGCAATCTGATGATTGTGAGGCCCTCCTTGTAGTCCTGGAAAGACAGCTTCATTTATTTTCTTCTCCAAGTCATACATTTCTTTTGTGCCATTCTTCAACTCTCTTCTCACACCTTAAAAAAGAAAAAAAAATTCAAAACAGACAAATGAAATAACATTTAAGAGTTTTTACATTTATAAAACATCAAAGCAAAATGCTGTGCAGCAAGCTATGGTAAACAAAATTGCAGGCACTTGTGTGTTCTAAACTACACGTTCACATGAATTTGTAAGGTAAAATTTTATTTTATCAGGCTTATACATGTAGATCTTTCAAATGATAAAATGTGTACTTAAGAAATTATACATATTGAGAAAATCGCTACTGAATTTTCATAATCTCTCTATAGTCATTTAGTGGGGTGGTGTTGGTGCCGTTTTGGGGCATAAAGCATGTTTCTGGCCCCACCTATTATTTTCAGGTATGAGAAGAGTTCAAAGTGTGTAAAAATAGGAAAACCCCATTTTTGATATTTTTGTCCCAAAACCTTATTTTTAGGAGCTGCAACGTCCAAGAAGGCCATAACTGAAAAGTATGGCTTTCCCCAATTACATTCACGATGATACTAAAAAAAATCAGGAATGGATGGAAAAATGGCAGCCTCCTCTTCATTTTTTGCCCCATAGATTATTTGAGAGTTTTTTCCTGTTTAAAAAGAAAAGGGGAAACTCTCATAAATCAAACCCACTAGGGCAGTCCGGGCAAATTCAAGTTAGGCGGACTCAACTAGGTGTCACACATCCACAAGCACAAAAACCCACAACTCACCTTTTCTATAGAATATCATTCCAGACCTTGGTCCTCTTAACGTTTTATGTGTAGTTGTAGTGACAACATCACAATATTTGAAAGGATTTGGTGCCAGCCCAGCTGCTACTAAACCACTCACATGAGCCATGTCTGCCAATAGATAGGCTCCATTTTCATCAGCTATTTGTCTGAAACGTGCATAGTCTAGGTCTCTGGAATAGCAGCTGATCCCTGTGGAGATAAATGATTCTTTCCTATTTTTGAACGACTCAATATTAAGCTTGTTTTACCAGCTAAAATGTAAATGTTCAAATTCAAACTTTTCAATTTAGAATATATATATTCCCTTGAGGGGACTATATTTTGAGGTATAAAGTGTAAATTATTACATTCCCTGTCTCACTCTGCATATATGCACGCTCCGCATATAAGCACACTTTTCGGCTCGTCCCGCCATCATGCTTATATCCGGAGACTACTGTATATTAAATATATTTTCATTTGCCCTTTCAGGAGGCCTTAACCATTTGGAGAGAAAAAAAAAAAAAAATGACCATAGAGCTTGCATGCCCTAGGAGAAAAGACAACAGATGAAAATTAATAACAAAAAGCAGCAGAGAAATAAGCAGCCTAAATGGTCTCAATAGTCTGAAGGCAGAAGCAAGGGGAACAATGAGAAAAGTAAAGACAGAATAAAGAATTTCAGGTCAAAAGCAAAACTCCTGTGACATGTCAGCCACAGTTCCCTATGCCTCATGTTTCAGCATTTGGAAAGCAAGCAGGCATTTGAAAAACAGTGAAGAGAGCATCAGGAGTTCTCCCAAAAAGCCAGCAAAAGCAGGCCACACAGTTGAGAAATGTTGAACATCTTTGTGTTTGTGTCCCATCCTGATTTAAGAGAAAAATGAAAGGATTGTACAACAATTCTAGGAAAACGACTTGGTTTTCAGACAGCTTCTATGAAAAATGGATTTTGTCAATGTCGAAGTAGATGGACAGAAACATCGAATGCAGAAAAACAATCTCCTATAAACCGCAATGGAAAATAGTCATTTTCCTGACAGTGATTCTCTGAGCTCCATGGCAGTGCGTTGGCATGATGCTATTGGATGCTGTTTGGGAGACTGTAAAATCTACAAATATGTAGCAGAGCTTTAACAAAATCTGTGAATGTTTTGCTGATTACAATAGGACATATAATAAGATTTAGCATAATTTCCTCTGCAAAATTCTGCCAAATTTGGAGAGTGTTGCGTCAGTTACCGACATTTGTTGTGTCAGTTACCACTAATTATTTTTATGTAAAATACCACTGAGACAGTTTTGAAATTGTATGTCTATATTTGTTTTTATAACATGTCTGAAGAGTGCAGAAAAAGAATCAGAATAACAAACAATAATTCACAGATTTGATTGTGAAATTTGTGTGTCATTTTTCATTTCATCAGTGTTGGGCGTCAGTTACCAATCTTATTAGCCGGCTACCAAGTAATTAACTGATAGATAAGAAAGTCTTAGTATTGTGTTTGAAGGCAATGATGTGCAAAGGCATAACACACAACTTTGAGTCTGTCCCTTCTAAGATAACTAAACTTAAATTTCACCCCTCCGAATGTTGTGGCAGTTACCCGCAGAATTGCCCAAATATGAAAACTTGCTCAATGCTCTTTATAAGGTAGACTGCCAGCACAGCAAAAAGCGATCAGTTGGTTATACAGTAAGCTTTGTAACTTAATAGGAGATTGTTGTGCTCAGTCCTATTACTTCCCTTTACCAGACAAGTGAGGGATTGAACAAGCAGTGTAAAAGAGGAAAAAAAAAAAAAAATCACTTTTGCACTCTTTGCTTGAAACATACACCATGAAAAATTCCAAATAAATTATGATGTAAAGAGGATGTTTTCTTATTGTTACAGTTTATTACATTTTTTGGCGATCAGTCTCCTGAAGTCTCCTCTTTACACTGCTTGCTCAACACATCTTTTGTCTGGTAAAAGGATGTAAAAGCCTGGTCAAAATGATCTCCCAGTGTAATGCAGTTCATTTTCATAATTTCCCAATTGTCTCCATCACTTTTCAATTGTTTGTTCTTTTTCAAATATTGAAATCATTTCCAGGTCTTTCTATACATTATACTTGTACAATTTTTTCAAGTTTTCCCTCATCTGAAAATCATTAATTAGATTCATGTTTTCCTTATTGTTTTTCCCCCGACATTTTTTTCAGCACCCCGTATGAAATTACCTGCAATGATCATCTTTGGTAAAAACATTTTTGCGTTGGCTTCTAGTTCATCATAATTGATGTAGCCTGTTTTGGGATCAAGTTTGTAAGGAAATGACTCGAAGTAAACTGAAGTTGCAGAGACCCTCTTTTGGCTTGTCATGAAACCATGGCTAAGATGTCCTCCGTCTGGCAAGTACAGTCCCATAATTCTTCCATGAGGTTCAACAAGAGCAGTGTACACAGCAAAATTTGCAGGAGACCCTGACAATGGCTGTACATTTACTCCCCATTCATTTGGATCCAGGCCATATGCCTCTAGAGCTCTCTTCTGACACAGTCTCTCCACTTGGTCAATGACTTCATTGCCACCGTAATATCTGAAAGTCAAGGATAACATAGATCAGCTCTAAACAGGACTGTTAATTTTTTTTTTTTTATTTAAAAAAAAAAATCGATTTTTAAAAAAATTTAAATCAGATTGTTTTAAATTGCATTGATTTAAATCAGATTTTTTTTAAAAAATCAGATTTTTAAAAATTTAAATCAGATCATGTCTATCAGTTACATTTGTTCAGTTTTTATTTATGCTTAAAATAACCTTGTTTTTAAACTCTAGTCAGTCGACAG
>JBCAUA010047860.1:0-11725 GCA_038406235.1 Peronia verruculata
CCCCCCCCCCCCCCCCCCCCCCCCCCCCCCCCCCCCCCCCCCCCCCCCCCCCCCCCCCCCCCCCCCCCCCCCCTAATAAACACGGAGACAAAAGAAAAGACCCAAAGAGACATTTCATGGATAATATCCGGTGTTTTTAAAACTGAAACAACTTACCTGGAAAGAAAAATACAGGCTGGTAGACAGACAGACAGACAGTGAGGCAAGCAGACATAAAGACAACCATATTTATAGACGGACAGATAGGGAGACAGACAGTCATACACATATGGGCTCATTGTAATAGAGAGGCGATGTCGACCTAGACAGTACCAGAGCAACAAGGAATCGTTTTCGGTGCAACTTTTCTGTCGAGGAAATAGATGTGTTTAGTATGCGCGCGAGGATCGTTAGACGGGAGGGAGAGAAGCATGAAGAGATTAACGCGGGGAATTATAATTTATGATGTGTTGTTTTTGTTTCGTGCTTTATGCCACTATAGATAGCTAATATAAATGAACTGAGAAGAACAACTACGTGAACAGATATTCAAACAAAACAAAACGAAATTCAGTCAGTAGAAATGACATCCCTGTATTTGGTTCCGCAGCTCAGTATTAATTTGTTATAAATAGTGTAATATTCGGTTTCTCTGAAAAGCTATCTCAGGTCTGGGAGGTCCCAATCACTTTGATCTGTGCAACCATATGACATGTCTATCTAGTGTATCCACTGCAGTCTGGTGTTTTTCTCTTTGTTCATTGAATTGTCCTCGTCATTGATCCCGCCAGTCTCAGATAAGTCAGTGGAAAGTTCGTGCAGACCAGATCAAAGAGCAGGTATTAGTTACGCCCAATCTCGGAACCAGTTTGGCAAAATATTCCAAGCAAGCGAATTCTATGTGATTCAATAAATATATCAAGATCAAATGGCCGAGGATCATTCATTCCGTGAGAGAAGTATTTGTAAGGACCGACTGCCTCAGTGGAAACTTATCCATAAACGTGTCAGTACACAAAAGGTTTCTACACTGACATTTATCTGCAAAATGTTGCCTGCGAAGTGAGTGCTGCAAAACATTGTGAGGTTTTGAAATCTGCCAAATGGTTTTCACATAGTTTGTTTGGATTACGTGTAATCCGATGTCCAAAATCCTCTTTCGGATTAGACTGTTGCAAAAGTTCACGGCGGATCCCAAGAGCGACATGTCGGGACACTGGACATAGGAGCAAAGGACACATTTTTTTTTCTTCCAGTCTGCGTATGTCTAGTTGTCCTGGTAGGTACTGGATAGATCAGCACAAACACACACACACACGCACACACACACACAAAGCATTGTCAAGGGTTCTCTGACGATATTCGTGTTTTAAAAAAAAAAAAAAAGGAAAACAACACCAATACGGCAGTGTAGGTAAAAATGTTCTAAATATGAATACCCGCCACTATCGTACGTGCCATTTGAAAAGTAATCCAAACACAACCTATGATGTGTATATCTCACGTCAGAGTCACCCTCTAGATCTGCCTGTTGATACTACATCTGTTAAGAAAAACTTGCTGACGTATCAAGTGCTATCTCACATCTCGAGACAGTCTCGGAGCAGGGCTCTTGTCCATTCTTTGTTTCAGTTGAGATGAAATCCTCAAGCATAACCAGCTGTTGAAACTCAAGTATTCCATATCACTACTGAAAATTATTTGGCATTCCTTGAACAACAGGTGCAGCAGCTGCAGTTAATGTGAACAGATGAACATAGCAGCAGTGGCTTTTACTTGTAAATACTTCTGTACGAGCTGTAAATCAATGTGTCAGTTCTGAAAGACTCAAATCTGACAAGATCACTAATCGAAACGATCAGAGAGAGGCAACTGAAATTTCTAGGACACATCTGTCGCCACTGGAGCCTAGAATATCTAGCTATCACAGGGAAGATAGATGGTAGAAAACGCAGGGGTAGACAAAGAAAAACCTACCCAAAAGTCTAAATTAAATTCATGGACAGTAAATAAACGCCATGCCAACAACTCCTTCTTGAGGTTGGCTGATAACAGATCCGACAGGAGAATCATGATCACCAATGTCTGTTCCAGACAAGGCAACAAATGAATGAACTTCTGTACGAATCAAACAGTGGCTCATTTAAGGCGGTGCAGGAGTTCCTGTGATCTCTAGATGATCACTGTGTCTCTGTCTAAAGAGAAAAAGAAGGATACTACCATAGGACGTGTCACCCAAATATTGGTAGATGGAGATGCATACATGAGAGACACCACAGTGCAAAGTTTTATGTGTCACAGTTTATCGTCATGAGACCGTCGAAGTTCTCTCTCACAAGGTTGTCTCTTTGAAGTGGATGTTGCAATATTGTATGGTTTTGAAATCAGCCTACCAGGGGGTTTTCACGCAGTTCTGTTTGGATTTCGTGTAAACGGGTGTCCGAAATCCTCTTTTAGGACTAGATCCTCACTAAAAGGTGTAGCGGATCTCAAGAGCAACGTATTGGGACACTGGAGACCGGAGCAAAGGACGCGACATTTTCTATCAGCCATAGTCTGGGTTTGTCGAGCCGTGCGGGGAGATGCCGGGTAGGGAAACGTCCAGACGGTATCCCCACGTCAGACCATTAAACATTCATGGTATAAAAGGTTTAAAGCCCAGGAGAACCGTGATATTTGAGAATTCCCTAATGTATTAGCAAATATGAATAGTGGCAGACCCTAGACCAGTTCATCTCGTGTTCCTCAACTTTTTTTTTCATCTTTACAGAGGAAATTTTCACATTTTCTGTTCCTATCGTTTACATAATGTTCCCGTATTCCGTCTTTATTTCTTTCATAATTATGTGATGTGTATATTTTTTTTTTTTTATTATTTGTATTTTAGTTATTCACTTTTTTTTTTTCCTACACTATATGATTAACCATATCCTTGGTTCACGCGATGCATTATTTTGTTGTCAAAGGCCTGAAAGGTCACATCTTCTGTTTACCTCTGCACTTTTCCCCTATCCTTCAGCGTATTTTGGTGCGTGCCTACTTTGACCTAGTTCATCTTTTGGGAAAAATTTTTCCCGCTGTTACTCTAGTAATAGGTTCTGTCAGATTAGACACACCGTCGTCATCCAGTGTCCCAGAGTCACTTTGACTTGACGTTGCGTAATAAATGACAATTTCTGCTTAGATCAAAGACAGCCACCCATACTTTTGGTCCCACTGTAAATTTGGAATCCCAGTCCTTTAGAACAGTGGTCTCCAACCCCCGGGCTGCGGACCGGTACCGGCCAGCGGGTCACTTGGTACCGGATCGAACAAGAAATGTTTAATTATTTCCATTTTATTTACTATTTGAGTCTTAACGATTTTTTTTCCTTTTGCTACTTGTCACGCGAATCACAGTGACAGAATTTTGTTTTTATTCAAGATATAAAATGTTTTAATTAACCCCCGTACACATACTCTACCTAGGCACGTACCCTTGTTCCCGCTTAGCACAATCTACGCCCCCCCACCTTTTCTTGCGGGTCGGGTAAAATTGTCAAACGTTGAACGGTCCGCGGCGACAGAAAGGTTGGGGACCACTACGTTAGAGTGCCGTAACCTGTGACCTTTGTCTCTGTTTCCCTCACATTTGGACCACAGAAGAAGGAATCACTGTATACATTTTGGGCCATGTTCCCCAGTGACTTCCACTTTCTGTACTTGGTCCCCATTTTTCATATCTAGATCTAGTTGACTTATCATTATGAGGTACAGTACACAGCCCAGCCAGATTCATATAGTGCAATCAATCATAACTGACTCACCAACTCCGTTGTTGAACAGGGCACTTCATAAAAGCCATAATTTGCAGATGCATTTCATTCTCTGCCACATCTCAGTCCGTGACTATTGAAACCACGGGTGGATCCTCTATCATAAGAATTTTATTTATAGCTGAAAATTATGTTTTTGTAGATGATGGGGCTGAATTCATTAGACTTGAAACAGGTTAGATCTATAGGACTTATGCTGGTTCAGTTCTTCATCTGTCATCGAGTCGCTCTCTGATGGACCTATTTAACAAAATGAAGCGACAGGCCATCCTAAGCTTTGCCTGTATAGCTAATTTTAGCATCACTTTGGAAAAAGACACCATGACAAAGTGTGCGGCGATCCCCACAGGACGCCGCAAAATAGCGTACATTCATCTTTTTAGATTTTATCTTTTTTAGCTTTCCTATACAAATATTTGACTACCCAGTTTTATATACACACATTTTGATATCCTTTTATAACTCATAGACGCGTTGTCCACTCAAGGTTACATTTTATCTTTATATACCATGATCAGAATTTTACAGTGTAAATGTACCCTCTGCGTTGGGCTCAGTATAGCCGTTATCGTGCTGATGTGCCGTTAAACCCCAACACAAACAAACAAACAATCACGGACGGCTGATCGGAGGAAATGAGATAGACTATCTCACAGTCAAAGGACAAATACTTGCTTGCCGTATTATACACAATCCAAACTTGTGATATCACCATGCACATGTTTAACCGTGCACACATGCTTTCGTTGGGCTTTTCACGCTAACATGCAAACGAGAAGCTTCACCTGTGTTTGTTTATTTTTTCTTAAGCCTTTCACTCCTAGGAAAGTAAGAGTATCTTGATTTTTAGAAGTTGTCAAGTTTTGCTGAGAAATTTTATGGGTAGAAATTTGGAATGTGGAAATTTTGCCCGGACAGCGGCACTCAGGCTACTCTTACATCGATTTTGAACTGTCAAGAGTTCTTTAACGTGCGTAACGTACACATGGGACCTCCGAAATATATTCGGCATTATCCGAGAAGACTAGACGTCGGGCTTCTCTACCCACAGGAAGCCAAGGGACCGTTGAGTCACTGAAAAAATGCGGGTTTCGATCTTCGTGTCCCTCCATCCCCCCATGCAGGATCCGCGAGTCTATCCCGGCCTGTTTTCTCCATGAGCAGACGCCATACCACGGAGCCACTGCATCCCCCTAAGCTTCACCTCCACTCGTTCATTCGTTTTTATTTCTTTTTCATGAGAACGGGGCTGGGGGGGGGGGGGAGGGGGAGAGGGGGGGGGGCAGTGAAATTGACACAGAGCGAATTGGCCCGTTTCCTTTCATCTTTCATGTTGCCTTACATAAGCTGATGTCCGCTTGTCTAAGGTTTGAATCCTGCGGAGAATTTCTCAACACTCTTACCTTTTGGATTTATTGTCACTGCCCGACACTCGGAGGACCAATTGCTTCGCCTCCGATATAATATACAGTATATGGAATATATTTTGTGCTTGATTTGCCCCTTCCTTCTCGTGCATCAAAGGGAATTATTCTCCCTCCCCCCCCCCCCCCCCCCCCCCGTCTCTCTCTCTCTCTGTATGTATGTTCTCTCACTGTTTCTTCGTATGTGTGTGCGAGTGCGTGCCCGAGTACACGTCAGTGACTATTTGAGAAAGAGAGAGAGGTTGGGGAGACGGGGGCTAAATGAGGAAATAACTCGTAATTAATTCGCTTGTTACCCAAGTGCAGTCATTACACTTTTCATTCTAAAGCTACAACTAGAGTAGCTTCATTCAATTGTTCGTTGCTGTTGTTTTCTACATAGAACCCAGAGAGTTCATTCGTGCGAATGATTGACAAAGAAAGAATTTATTGGTTTCCTTTTACGATCTCTCGGATGTGTAGACTGTAGCCTTAAATAAACTGATTTTCGTTTGCACAGAGTTCGAATCCCGCTGATGGTATTCACATTTTTCCCTTCTGGATTTCGATTGATTTGTGGGCCATTTTCTTTATACTGGGCGCTTATTAATTTACTGTGGCTGTACGAGAATAATTAGGACCAGATTTGGCCTACACTGGAGTACTTTTTCCTGTAAGTAATTATCAAGGGCCCTTCTTGTCCATGATGAAAGAGCTATATTATATAATGCACATATGGGATCCCCGGCGGGGGCTTGGAATTTATAAATAGGTTCTGTCTCGCCTGCAGGCGTTGTAAGCCCGCCATTGGTGGGGTGTCTCCCATGGAGTGCCGTCCTCGACATTCCAGGGGTGACACCTCTTCTTTCTCTCTCTTTCCTTGCTCCTGTCTTCTGGCCCGCTTCCTTTCCTCTCTTCTTCTTGACGTGTAAACGTATCTCACCGTATTAGACACAGTATAGCCTAGCCGTAATCGTGCTGATGTGTCGTTAAACCCCGTCACAAACAAACAAACCAACACACAGAATTAGCCATACGCACTGTGCAACGTGTTGGCAAACAAAGAGGGTCATGTCTGGTCAGATTACGGAGTCAAGATGTGAACCCCCAAACCCCCCGTCCTGGTCTTTCTTCCCTCTACCCGTGCTTTTTTTTTTAAAGCCTTTTAATCCTAAAGAAATTTGGAATTTGGAAAATTTGCCCGGACAGCGGCACTCAGCCTGTCCATCGATTTTGAACTGCCAAGGGTTCTTTAATGTGTGTAACGTGCACACGGAATCTTTGAAATATATTTGCCCTCGTCCGAAAAGGGTAGACGTCGGGCTTCCCTACCCAGGAGAAGCCAAGGGACCGTTGAATCACTGAAAAACAAAATGCAGGTCTTATGATCTTTGTGTCCTTCTATCCGCCAGTGGGAGGACCCGCGAGTCGGCTAGAACCTGCAACCTCACCGACGTGAGTTGTTTTTACCCTGAAGCAGACGCCAAACCACAGTGCCACTGTTGTGGCTGGCCGTACTTATGTACATAGGTACTTCGTTGTTGTCCACGTATTTTAAAAATCGTTGCGGTTAGAAAAGTTCACGGGGATAAATTACGAATTCAGTTTCTTTGACACAGATCGAAAATAAGGACAACGTCAACTGCAGACAAAAAAGTCTGCCTATACGTATTAGAAACGTAGTCACCTAACTCTTTTGTATGCATGAATTATAATAACGGATCTCTGGTGATGAGTTAGGCCTACATCAGACTCTGTGATGACATTTATTCTTAGTATTTTAAATGTAGGCATTTTGACAGTCATTGTTTTATTTGAGAAGATAAAAGTGCTATTTTATCAGAACAGTACAATATTGCTTTTCCCAATCTCCGCAGATCGGAGGTTCCTGTGTAGATAGGAATAAAATATATTTAGATAGGTGTGTTACTGAAAATGCACTTATCGCAGAAAGATGACACAAAATTTGGACTCAGATATAAAATCATTATCTTACTACACCAGTGGCTGTCACTTCAGATGAAATAAGTCAGCTGTTCTGTATAATATAGAACTGGAGCTTGGTAAGGGTATTTAAAATCAAAACCAAATCAGGCTTCCCTGAAATAGTTGTACCCGCTGCCAGCCAGCTATTTAAAAGGTTGTGCCTATGAGCAATTGCGGCTTTATTCTTTTGTCTCTAAGGATGGTTGACAATAAGCACATTGGCAGATGTATTCTTTGTTTTGAAAAATGAGGGAAGGGAAATGACATTAGCAAAAGCGAAAGAAAGTCAATACATGTATCGATAAAGGTTGAATGTTTGACCTGCGATTGTTGATCGATTATTTTAGGCTCCGAATAAGTGACCGTTATATAGACAGCTATGGTGCGCATTTTTGCTTTTCATTCTGCCTTATGTTCATTCATTTGGGGTGGGGGTGGGTGGAGGGATGGGGTGGGATGTGATGGGCATTTGAATTTAATAATGTTGACGTGCACATGTGATATACTATTAGCATATCTAAATGGTACTGGTTGACGAGTCCATTATCGTTACGGACATCATGGCTCATTCGTTTTTTTATTCCCAACTCGGTCATTTGGTGGTCTGTATTTCAAGTGCCCCTACTTAAGTCAGCCTCAGACTCACTTTACGACCAGTTACACAGATTTGCATGTAGTTCCTCAAAGGTTAACGTACTGTCCAGAGAATAATAGTGTCGACACCTCTCTACTCTTGTCTTCCGCCTTCGGGTCTAGTAGTCCCCGAATTAAGATGCATTCCCACGAATACCCGTTCTCTCTCTCACTTTTACTCACTCAGTCACTCACTCACTCACTCACTCACTCACTCATGTGCCCACTCATTCATTCACTCACTCACTAACTCACAAACTCATTCAATCAATCACGCATTCACTCACTCTCTCATTCACTGACACATTCACTCACTCATACATACACATTCACTCACTCACTCACTCACTCACTCACTCACTCACTCACTCACTCACTCGCCCACTCATGCACTCACTCATTCACTCACACACGCACTCACACACTCATTTATTCACTCACCAGTGTGTTTCACTCACTCTCTCACTTACTCATTCTCCTGACACACACACACTTCCGATCTTACGCTTGAGGGGGATGAAGAGAGGATCGACTGTGCCTGATAGACAGTAGGCACAGCCAATTAGGGATTGGACACGATTTTCATTAAGAGGTCCCAGGTCTGTCTCACTCAACGGCAAAAATGTAATTATCGTAGAAAAAGATCATGGCATCCAACTTTCAACTATTAGAACAGGTTATCCATTTGTTTACGTCGCTGTTACCACATGGCGTCGCTTTGTGAAACTCTCGCAGGAAAATTGAAGCATTTATTATTTTAATTTGCTTTTTTTTTTTTTTCGCTGAAATAAGATGATATAGTGATTTAATCCAGGACCAATGAGAATTCATTGAAAACGATCAGAACAGTTCCAAAGCAGAAATAATAACAAGAACAACGGCCGAGTACATGAGAACATAAATAAAACAACAACAACAACGACAACAACAACAACAACAAAATAAAAAAAAAAAGTAAAAGTAAAAATACTATCCCTTGATCCCCAGCAGGGGAAATTGGCTTGGCCATCAGACCGCTTCGCCGCAGTGCAGCGCCATTGTACTTCCCCCGATATCCATCAGGTACCCGTTTTTCAGATGGGTGGGCTGAGGAAAAGTGTTTGTTAAGTATCTTTCTTAAGGATACAACATGCAACCGTTGCGATTCGAACCACCGACCTCAGCTTCCGAAGGCCGTAGCACAAATCACTGAGCTAACACGCCACTAACAACAACAACAACAACAACAACAAAAACCAAACCAAAACAAACATAAAAGATCTCAACGACTGTTTTAGAGCAGGGGTCAAAATAAACCCAGTGATCTGTGAGATTAACTAGATTTTTGTTTTCGACCAATCAAGTTGCATCCATTGGTTTTATTCGAGATATTAGATAGGACCGTGTAGATTCTTGATTCAGGGAGCAGCTCTATACCACCTGGCTTCAGGAAGATTATGATTAGGGTTAGAGATAGATTAAGAATTAGAGTAAGGATAAGATTCAAGTGAGAAATAGAGTTTATTCAAGTACCAGGAACATTTAGTTTAGTGCCACGCCAACGGAAATTAGGGAGTGTGGTGGAGAGCTGACCATTGGACTAGTGGGACGAACGTGGTACGTCCTTCTGCACACGGGAAGCCACTTTTTGGACGCACCTCGTACTGTTGTTAGCAGTGAAGTGGTTGAAATCACTTGTTCCAAAAGCCATCGGGAGCATTTTGACCATCTGGTAGTGGTAGCAATAGCCTCTGGGACTTCAGCAGTGAGCCTTTTCAAACGCTGGGAATAAGAGATTTAGATCATTTGTAATAAATAACATTAGGTTGGCAAGAAACTTTGACATTGGAGGTGGAGATCCGCTGAATGAAATGAAAGAAAGCCGTATTTGTAGCATTGTGCGAGGAATGTACAATTACTATAATCTGGTTTTCTGTTAATACATTCAGGAGGAGTTCGAAGGTTTTGTCAACATATAAGTTGCTGTTGGAAAAAAGCAGTATACTATCTGTTGTCCCCCTCGGGGGCCAGTGTATATAAGTGAGTTCTTTGCTCCTACCTGCAGGTGGTGAAAGCCCGCCATCGGTCTGATGACTCCCATGGAATGCCATCCCCGACGTTCCAGGGGTGGCATCTCTCTTCTCTCTCCTATTTCCTGTCTTCCGTTCCGCTGTCCGTCCTGTCTTCTTCTTGATTTGTAAAAAAATCCTTCCGTGTTTGGCACAATATAGCCGTAATGGTGCTGATGGGCCGTTAAACCCCCACACAAACAAACATTATTTATTGATAGATAGGATATGCGGAGAGGATTTTGTAGTCTGCTAGATTGTATATATTTCAGTAACCTATGCTAACAGTTGAAGGTTATATAGGAAAACATTTTTTTTTTCATAGATAGCACTGTATTAAATCAGCTCTGCCTTTGTAGTATGTATCATGAACTTCTACATGATTACTTTTGTTAATACTATTAATAGTATAATCACCATCATAATCATTATCATTCTGTACAAAACAGCTTAGCACTTTAGACGTACTGTCGACTAGATTGAACTAAATATACTTGAAGAAACAAAACAACACTCCGTAAAACTCGATAATATTGAATGAACTGTCAGTACTAATATCTAATATGTGCAGGTGTGAATTGAAGACGCCTCAGGTTGGGTGATGTTATCACCCCCATAAATTTTTTTACCTGTTTGATTTGAAAGCATGCAAAAACAAAACGGCGCAGGCATTTTTTGAGTACTATCAACAACATGGCTGTGGCCACAGTAAAGAAAAAAAAAAATAAATAAAAAATTACAAAATTCGAAACCAGCTCTTTGATAACATATGGAGATAACGTTGGCAACTACTTAATCTTTCCTTGTTAGCGCATTCTTGCATTCCCATCAATTTCATCTCACAATTTTGCATTACATGTAGTTCCTTTGCTTTGAGTTTCTGGATTTTCATAATCAAGATGTCAGGAACAGAGGAAAGGAAAAGTCACGGTCCGTTGCTGAAAGAGAGAACTGGAAATGATAGAAGTGCGTATAGCTAACAAACACGGCATTCCAAGCTAAAGGCTTGATTTCTAGTCTTGAACAAGAAGAAAGACACTTAGAAAGTAAATTTAAGGGGGCTCAAGTGCACATCAGCAGGCTACGATACAGACGCTGATGTTACGGAATGTTTGTTAAGATAATCAACAGAAGTGAGGAGTTAAGCATGCTGATAACAGGGTCAGAACAACAACAACAACAATAACAACAACAACAACAAAAATGCGAAACACTGCTCAAGAAACTAGGAAAATTTCTTTCTCCCTCTTTCTCCTTCTCATTTTTTGTTTCATATATTTCCCCCCTAAAATTGCGGAAGTTTGATATGGCCAGCCCCAAAGAAGCCACCTCCCTGGTGAATCAGGACAGCCTAACGATCTCTGAGAATCTCCAATGTCTTAGCTAAAGAACACTCAGATTAAATCTATTCTTAGCACCTCTGCCTCACAAGGGAGCATCCAATCCCTGTGTCAGCGTCCTGGTGTTTGTTACTTATTGTTGTTGTCGTTGTCTCTTTTGCGTGTGTCATTTTGTTTTCTATCTCTCCTCAAGATTCGGCTGCCGGTAATCTAATGAGCGACTCAGTGAAAGGCGAGTTTATGTTTCCTTTTTAGCTCGTTAGGAGAGAACAAAAAGGTGGTTGGGCTGGGCCTGGAGGATGGACAAAGAAAAGAGGTAGAAGAAAGAAAATGGTTTGGGATGGAAGGAATATATGAAACGAAGTATCACATTCACGTTGGCTGTTCGGCGCAACAGCTGTGCATACTGTCAGCTCGCGGTGCACATGAGATATCACTGCCGTATAGGACTTCCGTAATGAAAATCTCTCATGCTCACAAGGGGGGGGGGGGGGGAATCTGACAAAATGAAAAGAAAACAG
>JBCAUA010047871.1:0-11725 GCA_038406235.1 Peronia verruculata
GATTTAACCATCGCTATCAAGTTCTTTATAGATTTCTGTGTTATTTGTTTTTTCTTGAATTGTTTTATTAGTTACCGATCTGACAGTTACATTGTCTTTTTATAAATTGATAGTGAATGCTTTGATTAACATTGTCACAGAAGAGCTATGCGGTTTCTTTGTTACATATACAGTGGTACACACTGTACTGTGATTTAATTCATGCAACATGGACCATTTTTGTGAAGCTTAAGGGGGCTGGATAGAAAAAAAAATCACTTTTTTTTTAAATTCTAGTTAAATGAAGCAATTTATGTGATTAATGATCATTCACATGAGAAAATATTCAACAAAGTTCATGGTTCCCATGGAAACGGTGTACATCTTGGATTTTATGTCAAAAATTAACACGTAATTTTATTTTCTCAACCTTTTCAAAAGTAAAGCATGAAATTTGACCTTTTTTGTTGCGTAGTACTCAGAAGACATAAAATCAAATAGCTGGCCAACTAAGAAGTTGAGTGAGTAATAAATTGACATTACAGTGCTTTTCAAAGTTGGTCAATATTGAAGCAAGTGAAAAGAAAAAAAAAAAAAAAAGTCCTTGATATAGGCCTATATACGAAAATAAAAAGTAGCCAGTTGTTTGTAGGTATGTATGGAGTTAAAGTGTGTCAAATTTCAAGGCTGTAAGTGCAATAATAAAAGCAATTTTTAAAAAATAGTGTCATTGAGAAAAAAGTAATTTTTAAGAAAAAATGAAGCCCGTAAAATTTTAAGGGGGATAGAGTACTTCCAGACGATATTTTTGCCATTTAGAGATGTTTTTTTCAATATATGCAGTATATTTTTCAATTGTACAATGATTATAGCATTTTTTAAGAATGAAAACGTAGTATTTTTTTTTACCCAGATTGATGACTCAAGATAACCTCCATCAAGAGATTGAATGACATGTATAGAGCATAATGTAAAATTGATGATCTTCTATCCATGAGCCCCCTTATTATGTTACGCTGGAGCAACAATAATGTGCAGGGCATAAGGAAAGATGAAATGATGCTATGCACTTAATAGGAAAGACCCGGTGTCTCCTGTTTATAATCTAGTTCCATCCATTTCATGGCCGTCTCTCACCACCAGGAAACTCAGAATGCGTTCGTGTCCTGCTGTTGTGCTTTACCACAAGAACATCTGAAGGCTGGGTGTTTAAGTGTCAAGTTTGATGTTTCATATCAGTTGCTCACTTTTGAAATTAACAAGTGTATGGAAGGATTGTTTACATCCATGCCACAAGCCAGACAACCATGGTATTAATATGCATGTGTACATGTCTAACTCTTGGGTACATATTTAATATTTCTTAGAAGTGAAGGTCCAATTTTCACAGATGGGAATGCAAAGTATGGTGACTTAAGTGGGATTTATAGAAAAAAAAAAAATTATTTTGTTATATACTGTTGTTCATTGTGTTTGCTCATTATGTGTGTTGTGTAAAAATTGTATGTGTACACATGTTTCTGATGTATTTTCTGTTCTCCCACATCCTCACATGAAGTTTGAAATTAACATTTGTTGGAGAATTGTGTTGGTTGTGAGGGAGAAAAAGACATACACGTACTCTCTGAATTGCACATTTAAGTCAGTTGCAGAAGAGTGAAAACATATGAAATTAAATAGCGGGAAAGCTTAAAAGAAAAGCTATGAGTAAAATGGGCCAGCCAAATATAGTTATTGTTCCAGCAAGACGAGGCCTCACATCAGATTTCATACAAAGATGAAGGACCAGTGTTTCAGATATGACACAACTCTTTTTATTCTTCCGTAAGTTGCTACACAAACTTGGCCACAAAGAGTCCAGCCAACTAAATGACTTTTCTAAAATTCAAACCCTCCCCGCTATTGACAGATTCCATGTGTGGTAAGACAGGGAGCTCAAATCCTTTCACTTTCACCCATACATCCACATACATGTATGTCTACAATTGTATACTACACAACCTGTCAACAAAGGTGGAAACCAACACATATCTGGCATCATACATGACATGAACACCAAGAAACAGGTTACACTACAAACATTGTCAATGGCTGTACACATCAGTGCCTGAAGAGTATATATATACATGTACATAAAATATAATAAGGACAGTCATGAGCCAATCTGGCTCGCAATTCTGTAAGGTCACTATTGCATACAAACAAAGATGCATCATTTTTTACACTAACTCACAAGGACCTTTTCATACAATGGACATGATTACATGCATTATGCACATGTATATAAATCAGGATGTTCATCAATTTTCACATCACTCATCACCATGCCTTTGCTCATCCTTGCTCCAGCCACACATACTGTTTCTTTGCCAAATTTTAGGTCCCAGCCCCATTTAAAAGAATTCAGTAATTTCAGCAATGCAACTGAAATGCTGATAAGCAAAATCAGGTCTGAGAGACATCTTTTCCAATTTGGGAGACAAAATGATCAAATACACATTCTCACTATATGAGATTCACATAGGTAAATTACAAATAGGAATTTGGGAAATAAAAAGGAAAAGCTGACCCCCCCCCCCACCAAAAAAAAAAAAAACGAACAAACAACATAAAAACTGCTAGATTAAGCCAAACTGGGACTGTAGTCAATACCAAAGTACATTGTATCTTCGCTGAGCTTTTAAATCTGCACAGTGACACTCGATCTTTTTTTCATTGAAGTGTAAAAAAGGGATAAAAGGGCTCTAACTCGCTTTAGCAACTACCAAAACGTGTCAAATTAAATTATGCGTATTATTCTTATGCAAAAAAGATACATAAAATAAAATGGGCATAAGCTCTGATGCCCCAAAATATACATTCTCCCCATAATATAATATGCAGATACAACAAATGATAAATAAATGTTTAATAATATAGACACCATGTGAACATCATACAGGATTATGAAAAGGAAGAGATATTCTGAGCACTCTTTCCAATAACCATGCACACATTTGTCTATTTGTGCTTATTACCTGAGCACTGTTGATGAATCTTCGCACCCTTGGCATCGGCAATCTGGCCATTGAGCATATGAGCTTGCACTGGGCTGCGAAACCTCACATTCAAAATCAAGCAAACATTTCATCCAAAAACTTCCCAGACACAGTGGAACTTGCTTCATGTGGCAATAAAACAGATCCTGCTACATGCATTTCTCTCCATACCAACATCTTGTGTAAAGCAAAGCAGTTTTTGAGTGGCAAAGCAGTCTTGACTGGCAACTGAGTATCAGGCACAGTTGCAATGGGACTCTTTTAATTTTAATGTGTTTGCTGCCATAAAGTTTTCAGTAAGGTGCCATCACCATCACTGATCCATGTCTTTCACTTGAAGACATCACATTAATTTTGGTTGAAAGAGCCATACACTGTACCACACTCAATAGACTTTTCCTTCAAAATAATGACTTTACATACAATAGATAATTTTTTTTCTTGAAAGAAACTAATGCCTATACAAGGTTTCCAAGAAGACTATTTGTCCTATTGGTTCTGTTGCAGATCCAGTGCATTTCATACCTTGAAGTTATAATCAGCCTTCCCTTTTGTTCAACAGATTATGACCTATCATATTTTTTTATTATTTTTATTATGACCCTGCTGAAGTATCTTATTTAACTCAATAGTGACATGTCCATAGGACATTTTTTGTAAAACCATATTGTGCAAGCATGTTAATTTTCTTTTTTTTTTTTTTATTGTGGTGGACATAGAAAGTGAATGGGAGGAGAGAATTGTTTGCATTAGCCCAGGGATGTGTTAGTGTAGCCTTTATGTTGCAATAAAATGGAGTACTATGACAGACAGCTCTCTTCACTCTGGACTGGTATAAACAATTATTAATTATGAGTATGAGGCTGAAAAAAAAAAGTGGGGGGAGGGGGAGATGCACAGGTTGATGACTTCATCATGGCTCACAATAACACCTGCACTCATTTGAACTATTCAAAGTCAGTGACACAATTAAGTATTTCCTATAACTTTGATCTGAAACAGTTAAATAACTGACATTAAAAGATCTCATTTTGTGTGATAATTGTTTGATCAAAAGCAGTCATTTAATTTAACAAACGCATGCTGACATTCAGCATACTGACACATCAAAAAATCATGAAAGGTCCAAATGTTCTACTGGTTTTTTCATGACAAAATAGGCTATTGTTTTTAAACAGTCTTGAACATATTCAACTTACCATCATTGCAGTGGAAAGTCCCCACAGCATATAACAATATGGACAAATTCTATTCTCTAGTGTAATAAGTAGCTGAAACAACACACACTGATCATGCTGCAAAGAATGAGACCACACATGGAGATCATTCCTGAAACCACAATCTGTGACATTACATCCATAACTTGTACATTCTGTGATCCAGCTCTACACCTCATTACTGGCTTAAAAACTTCAACATGAGATACTGGAAAACTGCTCACTATGGCCTAATGCACAGCTTATGCACAAACAATAAAGCAGCCTTAGACTCTTAGCATTCTCTATCAGTCACCTTAAAATCTAAGTCTCCAAAACTTCAGGTATTCTTTGAAAAAAAAACAAAAGCAATACCCTGGTCCAGTGCGCTAAGTCAACTGAAAGTACCCACATCTGATGCCTCTGTATGTACACTATATTTGTTTACACCAACATCTCAAACAAAGACCCCAGCTGTGGTGAATATTAGCCCTGAGACAAAGAGAGCTTGCCTTATCAGATACACACACACTTTATATCTTTCCAGTCTGGTTACGTCCATACAACATCAGTCAAACGATGTTTTTTCACGAAAGAATATCAGTTATGAGATTAACTAAATCATTTCTGATTTTCATCTTCGCAATGCTGAAGAAGATGATGATGATGATGAATTCATGGCCTTATACAGAGCAAATCCCAGGACAGCTGCTACAGCCAATCCCACACTGACTTGTAGTAGTGGACTGGATCCTGACTTGAACAGTCCTTTCACATGTCTGAAAGAGAAGAAAGAGATTTTGCCACACGTGAGTTTAAATCGACAGTACTGTTTGAAAACATATGCATATAGGCCTATATCTCTGAGAAATCTTTTGGAATGTGAAAATCTTTAAAACTAAGATATAAAGTTTCATGAATCATTCTGTATTGTGTCTGATTGCCAAGTCTTAATTTTATGAAAAATCAAGCATGCTTGAAAGATGACAGAGGTATTGAATATAAATTCAATAGAAAACCTGTTGTGAATTTGGTTCTGAAAAAATCAGTTTCCCGCATTCATGCAAAAATGATCACTTGCTCATATCTTTTCTTTTTATTTATTCATCTCTATGATAAAACAGTTATAGAATGAATTCCCATATCAATCTGAGGAAATATATTTATGAGACTGAACAAAAGTGATGGTTCAGTCATTTCTAAGAAATTTACTCGTGACATAATTCTACATTTTTACTTGTGTCACATCTCTAGTTTGCGATCTCTTTCATCAGATCAGATTTTCTCAGAGGGACACTCATATTCACCTGATTCTAAGTCTTATGGTGGTATTTTATTTATTACATTTTTTTTTTTTTTTTAAATCTATAGGACATTGAAAAGATGGTGATCCAGCAAAGATCTATATTTTCAATAATGAAAAATTCTGCCTAACAATATTTAATAATTGACAATGCCTTTTCTTCTCTCTGTGACCCGTTTTTCTTTCCCTACGTGAAAACATTGTCTTATGCAAAAAATTGTTTACATTTTCCACATCAAAACAACTGATAACTGCAAAACATTACATCTAATTATCAGGCACAGCTCAACAACTGATTCAGAGTGAAAACAATGCAAATCATCCCATGAAACAAATCACTCT
Organism: Peronia verruculata; assembly: GCA_038406235.1. Classification (NCBI taxonomy): domain Eukaryota; kingdom Metazoa; phylum Mollusca; class Gastropoda; order Systellommatophora; family Onchidiidae; genus Peronia; species Peronia verruculata. Next base: position 5,859 of record JBCAUA010047871.1, read on the forward strand.
ATCTGTTCATATACATGTATATGAGTGTAAACCTTTCATGAACAAGAAAATATATTTATCTCAAGTGAGTATGGTATTATAAACATCACATTTTGACAAAGGGTGCATGCAAATAACTGGTGAAGATCTCCCTATCTAATGTATTCCATTTGAGAAATAAAAAGGGCACAGAGCAAATAACACATTAACAACTGGCAACGACTCCAATGTGTGATGATCACAAGGAAAAAAAGGGAGGAAACTAAGATGAGTAAGATATCTCTCATGTGGAACCACTGACAAACAAAAAAAACTTAATCAAGCAGATCCATGCAGTAACAACAGTGAAAGGAAAAAAAAAAAAAAAAGGCAGAAAATCAGAACAAAGCAGTCTCCGCTTAAGGGCCCAGTCTGCCTAAGAGCCCGCCTCTGCCTCAAAACAGAGTCATTATAATTTACTTGCCTAAGAACCCTCTCCCAAATAAAAAATCCGCCCGAGAGCCCAGTGCTGAGCCAGACACATGAGTACTCATTGTGTCATTTCATATCAAACTGTCCACTACTAAAGAGAAATGCTCAGCACTACTGACTACGTGTGCAGTTTAAAAAAAAAAAAAAGGGTGGATGGGAGAGGGATACAAGTCGAGGGAGTGATGGGAGATGTGTGGTTGTATAATCGGACACAAGTGGACTAGCCCTATTTCTTTGTCTGTCAATAAATGGGACAGTGCTAGTGACAAGGTGCTTATACTATTATACTGAAGAGCAGACTCACGATGTCGCCTTAACAAAACACCCTGTGTCTCACATGCCAATACTGGACGCCGTGGCCATGGAGGCACTGCTATTTTGCTGTGCTTAGCATCCTTTATTATGCATGGAGTTGGTCACTATTCTGATCTAGTGAATCTTTTCCTGTACACAAAAGGATTCATTTTTTTTTTTTAAATTGAGAGCTATAGTATGGACAGAATGCAATAGACTTGCGATCATGATGTATGATATGACACTGTGAATTTCGTTCATTCATGAAATTATGAACACATGAGCGAAGTTAAGTAGGTGTCTTTCCCTCAAGGGCATAGCTCCACACTCAGCATGTGTGATGTCATCAGTCCGCTCTCCAGTATAAATAGTAATAGCTCCTTGGCTGGTGATTGTTCAAGGATGAATGTTTAATAGTTTAATGTCCTTACTGGTCAGTTGTTTTCTTGACACTGTATATCATTAAAAAAAATAAAGCACGATTTTAAAAAAAAATCTAAAGCACCAACATTTACTAAGCACAGATTGACACACATTTTCAGTACAAAGCTCCAATATGTCGACAGTCACCTACTGGGATGTGCAACCAGGAGAAAAACAAATAAGAAAGCAGAACAAAACAATCAGGCACTGTCAAATATTTTGAAAAAAAAAAACAAACAAAACCAAAAAGACATGTATAGCTGTGACACAGTTCAATATCAAAGTTGTGACTAAAGATGTATGTTGTTTTGTCACAAGGCATTATTTTCAGATTTACAGAAAATTTACTGAACATTGAGTAAATTTACACGATTCACTAAAAAGCGCAGAGGTCCGACCACCTTTATAAATGTAGTCGATGTATTAAAGAATGAACCATCTGACTGGTGCACAACATCCATTGGAAAGTGAAATCACATAAATTGTTTCTCAGAAAATAAAACAATGAACAGATGAAATGAAACCAGCACAACTGATGACTGGAAGAAAAAAAAAAAAAAAATCTTTCAAGCAGGAAAATCAACCAAAATCATCTGTTGTTTTCATTGCAATGTGAAAATTAACAAGGAAATGCTGTACATGGATACCACTTTTTGTTAGTTCCCCCCCCCCCCTAAAATTCTTAAGAAAAAAAATCACTATTATTATTATCTATGCATACACTGTATGTTCACTCCTCCAAGAAATATTCTAGTCTTTGTATCATATGTTAGCTTATTCTAAAATGTTGACAGAGCTACAAGTCTTTTAATTTTGTGTACAACTGTATCACACCCACCTTCAAGGTTTTGTGACTAACAATGTGTGACTACACTGTCTCAGCCACGGGTGACATTTTCACTTTCTTTCACCGCCAAAGACACAGAGTAATACATGTATATCAATATTCCTACTGAAAGAATTAACCATTTTTTCACGCCTTTATGTCTGCGGTACGATGTATCATGTAACTGATTATGTCTATTTTCTTCCTTCTTTATGTTTTTTTCTCCATCTCTTTGTAAGCATTCTTTTATTTTTTTTTATTGCCAAGCAGTGATGCTCAAAAAGCATGTCAACACATGCAATGCAACAAAGATCAAAGAAGGTATCTAACCAGAGCTGGCCAGCTACACCAAATGAAAACAACTCAGGTCTATGTATCTTTCAGAAGTTAAGTCAATATGTTGCACACTTATGTACACACAGATCAGTGAGTGATAAATTACGACTGCCCAGCCCAATAAGTGGCAAGCAATTTAAATCTAGCGAGTGCTTGGGAATTGTTCCTACCACCATTGTTCCACAGTTTATAAACATGAAAAGAACACAAACTGACATTTATACTCAAGGACATTAGCAAATTACTTTTCAAGATTCAAAATCAATATATTCTTAACTACTTTCATTTAACCCCCCCCCCAAAAGATGCCACGGTCAATTTCCAGTGACTTCAAAATTTCCTGGGTAGACTCACTTTACATTCCATACTAAATGTGCACAGAGCTGGAAGAAGATAAATGTGTTGTATAGAAGGACAGAGATAAATTCAGTGTCACTGATGTTTATAATAGGAATAATAAGTTATAAGACTTGGGATCAAGATCAGTGTCAATGTTCTTTTTTTAAGTCCACAGTCATATTCATGACCCACATGTAACAAAGAAAAATGAATGGTGATAATGCCTACATCGAGTGCCACATGAATACATTGGCATCAGGCAAACTATGTGAACCTACCTGTAACCACGGCTTTATTGATCAAAGAGAAAGTGATAAAAAAAAAAAAAGCTATTATGATGCAGTTCACTGATAGATAATGTAAAATGCAAGTGTGATGTTCAGAGGTTGTCCATCAATATTTTCAGTCGCAGATGTAACCTTTAGGGAACAACTCTATTTCATTTTGATCAGTTAAGTGATAACAGGAAAGAGATCATGGTCAATGTCACAATTAAGGGTGAGCCTGATGTCTCTGTCCAGCCCTGGTACCAAAGAGTGGTTCTCATGGACAATATCTCACATTTCACTCAAGTCCTAGTAAAGGTGGGCTATGACAAGGTCCAGCAAGTTCAAATCAATTGTTCTAACTATATATACAGTCATCAGTTAAACATGGCAGACATGATAACCGACTTGGACACTGATATGGCAATGATGTTAATCCTGCTTTCGAATATTGAAGCTGTTCATAGTGAATAAGGTTTGCTAGATTTTTTTGACACAATTCTAACACTGGCTACCTTGGTTGATTTCTCATCTTCCTGAGCATAAAGTTCAACATTTGTTGATCAAAAGGTTGTGCAGAATAAGAAAGAAGGGATGTACATTCCACTGAATTGTTTAATCTCTTTTACTAGGAATACAATTAAAAATCTCAGATGTTTTTCAAGTATGAAATCCCAGATATCTTTTTCTCCTTCAATGTCACACACTGACCAACTGGTAGATGTAATTAAGTTTGGATAAAGCAGGTACAACTGTCAGGTTCTAAAAATGAATGAACAAGTTACATCCTGTTGAGTTCACTAACAGTAAAACCTGAATTTTTATAATAATGACCTTTTCCAATAATAATCAATTGAAATATCAGCTGCAATATTGGCAAGAATAGTTTCTGGTAAATACTTTGAAATCATCCAGTTCCGATATAAAGATGACGCCCGACATTTAAGATTAATATAAATGCAGTGTAAAAAAAATGTTATTATGATAATAGCATACTAGAGGGAAGAAGTGTATTAACTATACACTGTGTCACCACACCCAATATGAGCTGATAAGAACTCTGGTCTGGTACTTAATTTAAATCAATCTGACTTTGATCCTGCAGATAGTGCATTCTGATTTATCTTAACAGCAGAAAAAGGCCATCAGTGATCAAAATCAAGGTACCAAAATCACAATTTCTCCTGTCTGTGGGGAGACATAAGTGACTGATATATATCACACGTTAGAAACACAAAATTCTGAGATATTCTATTTCTACATTTAAAGACACTAGTACATGCTGCATATTTAAAAAAATAAACACTACTATAACCACCAACCTAACACATTTTTTTCTCTTTTATATCGAGACAACAGTATGGTGCTTACATTGTATCATGGTTTAGTGTTAGAGGTAATACTAGTTCTGTAGCCTTGATTTTGGTCACATTCACCTCTTTCCCATTCACGACTGACAGGGTTGCCAACCCCAATACGGTTAAATCAGGGATTTCTCTTTGAAAAATCAGGGATTTTTGACATATATGAAGAATTTTAAGTACTAAGAAGAATCCACTGTTAAAATCTGTTTTGCACTATCCAATCAAATATACACAGCAGTTATTAACATATATTGTCAAACGCACAGTATTAATAAATAAGGTGAGGTCCAGGAATTATGTACAGAAAGTTTCAGTCACTATTTACAATAAATTCCTTTGTCTATTTGATAGTTTGAGGAAAGTAAATTCCCTAGAATATTTATGGTAAACATGAAATCTAGCATGATCAGGATCAACGCATGTAATTATAGAAATCAAAGATAGGGCATAACATTAGCAACACAATTGTTCCTTAATTTATGAAAAATCCAGAATTTGAAACACTGTTCCAGGTGCACAGGATTTCCCTTGAAATCCAGGGAAATCCCAATTTTTCCAGGACGGTTGGCAACCCTGGATAGGTATGTTTTTTTTTCACACTGGCATATTGTACCTCACTAAATAAAATTGTCATAATGCAAAATAGGTGCCTAGAGGGGAGGAGATGTGATGTGCCTGATACAAAGTTTTGCAAGGGATCTGACAAGAAACAGTAGGCTTACATCAGCGCTGCATCAAAGAAGTTTAAACAGTGACCCTCACAGGAAAGGATGGAAACTATAAAAAACATATCAACATCTAGCAGAAACTATATTAGCCCAGTCAACAGTGATTGTGGATCCTGAGAGTTATATGACAACAGCCATCTCCAAGATATATGATAAAAGAATGGGGAATCTTGTGATTTCATATAACACGAGATTACACAGTGATTGCTCCATCTACATTAAGGATATATTCAACTTGCTGTTGCTATGATTTTTCTTCATGTAATCACTATTGTAAAGCCTACCACTGTTGTCAGAGATAAGGGTTTCAAACAGACAATTTACAGTGATGAAACCCAAGGGAGGTGAGCACAAGGGAAATTAGTATGATGGATGCAGATTTAGCTGCAAGCAGTGGGAGACAGCCATCACTATTGCAGGTTTTAAAAAAAGGCATAATTTTACACAAAATAAAAAAAAAGAGAGAAATAAAAACAAATAATTTGAAAAAAAAAATGAGCAGGAACCTTATTCTCTCTTCCAACCAGAGGGGCCGCTGATGAACCAGGAGCATGTGGACTAGACGCTTCAGATTGCTGAAATAAAGAAGCCATTGGCGGGTTGAGTCAGCCACACGGAAGGGCAGGATAGAGGAATATGTGTAATGTAGGTGTAGGCCCAGCACCATCATAGCCAGAGGTGCTTGGTGCTAAGTCATCATTAGTGGCAGAACTAGCATAAAAAAGCATGAAGAGAGTCTAGCTCAAATAAGGTCAAATGGAAAACAAATGTGAGCCTCCATGCAGAAAGGGTCCAGATCGCATTTTTTGGACATAATCATTTTATTGGTTTTTTGAATAGA
>JBCAUA010047881.1:0-7500 GCA_038406235.1 Peronia verruculata
TCCATCCATCCATCCATCCATCTATCTATCTATCTATCTATCTATCTATCTATCTATCTATCTATCTATCTATCTTCCTGTCTGGCTTTCAGTCTATCTCAATCTGATTGTTCTCTGTTTATATTTTATTATTGTTCTTTCCTCTCTTTATCTTGTCATAAGTCTCTTACTCTATGAGAAAGTTTTAGGAATACCTCACCTCTAAATACACTGCAGCTTGTTAGAATTATTATAGAGCCAAACATGAGTTACACATTTCTTTACCGTAACATGGCACTTGAGAGGAGGCAAATGTGGCTCGTGTGCAAAATTTCATCCTGCCCGCAGCCTCATCACATTAAATCCATTCAAACATGGATTTCAGTAGGACTATTTATTGCTGTCAAGATCTCAGTGACGTGCCTCACATCAGTGCAGGCAAATTATTCATGCAATAAAAGTTTGATAGGCCTAAATAGTTCATTCTCATTGACAAAAACCATAATATGCATGGTTTAAAGAGAATGTCAAGCTGAATGTTCGGCTCTCATACATTTTCACTTCATATAATAATTATGTACTGTTCTCAGAAAGTTTGGACGTCTCTGCTTTCAAGGCTTTACATTGGTCATTATGTTTAGGCCTGGTTATGTTTTGGCCTGCCGCAATAATCATTATATTAGAGCAGTGTTTATGTAGCCTGTCTGTAATCATGTATTGTCCATAAGATGAAGATGAGTGGTTCCTCAACCATAAAACTGTTGGTCAAAATTGTTTGAGTATCTATGTTTCAATAACCTATTATGATCATGTCTAAGAACGTTTAAATTCACTTCTCTACATAATAGAGTTTGGGTGCAGTGTTTAATACTGCATGCTATTTGCAAAGGAACTCCACTGCAAATCTCTGACCAGAATCTCTTTCGCCTCAGCCATCTGTCTCATCTTGCATGGCTCATCTGATCTGCACAAAGTTGACCATGAATTTCAAGTCACCATCAACGACACAATCAAAACACAATGACTCTAAACGATTATGACATAGCCTACATATTTGATAGATCATTGACGTATCTAATCAGACATTAAAGTTTAAAAAGTGATACTATTGTTGTGCTGTGTCATTGTTCGTGAGTTTTGAATGGCATGTTATCTGCTGTCATCGATCTGTTTATCAATAGCCCGAAGGACAAAGCCGATTTCATGATGTTTGTGTCTGTGCATGTTTATCATTGCAAAAAAAACAAAACAAAACAAAACCCCAAGTAGGTTAAAAATAGTATGGCTATGTGATCAAACAGAGGTAAACAGAAGGGAAAAAATCACTTTATTATAGTTACTTAGCATTAGTAAAGCTACAGCCACTCAGTGGTTGTCAGTTTGACGATTGGTGTTTTTAGCACAAATATGGGGAAACAATTCTTGATACCAGCCAATTGCTGTAAGATCTTACCTGAGTCTCATGACACTTGTGATCTTAAGTTGCCCCCCCCCCCCACCTTTTCTTAAGCGTTTCAATTCTGGGATAGTAGGCCCAGGATTATCTAGGCTTCAAGTAGCTGCCTGAGTTTGGTGAGAATTTTGTGGGTAGAAATTTGTAAGTTGGAAATCATGCCCGGACAGCGGCACGCAACCAACTCTTTCATCGATTTTGAACTGCCAAGGGTTCTTTAACGTGCGTAACGTACACACGGGACCTCTGAAATGTATACGTCCTTATCCGAGAAGGCTAGACGTCGGGCCTCCCTACCCAGAGGAAGCCAGGGGGACCGTTAAGTCACTGAAAAATGCAGGATTCGATCTTCGTGTCCTTCCATCCTCCGATGCGGGACCCGCGAGCCGATCCCGGCCTCATCGCGTGAATTACGGTAGTTATTATCTCCATGAGCAGACGCCAAACCACGGAGCTACTGCGCCCCCTCCCCCTCCTAAAATTGCTGTTTTCCATCCACTTGCGATGCTGCTTTACAACTGTATCTGTTTTATTCCTGTCTGCGTTTCGATTTTTCCCACTCTCTTTATTTTTCACCTCAATCTTTTCCCTGAATATAACTTTTGTTAAAAATCAGTTTATGTGCATTTGCATGGATAACAAAGTATTGTAATTTCAACTTGTTTCATTTCATTTAGCAATTTTATCTGATTTTATTTAGTGGTCGACAACATTTAGAACTCATCTCTCATTAAAGCTGTCCTTGTCCTCTATTCTTTTATTTTATTGATTGTGTCTTTCCCTCCTCGTACTTTCTTTCCTCCAACTTGTCTGTCTGTCTCTCTTCCCTTCTCAAATATCCCAGTATTGCTGTTTTCTCTCCTTTTCAATATTTCTTGACATGAATATTATTTCAACATTGTCACCCATTTACTTAACTCTTTAAATCCATAGCTCCTTTTCTCATTGTTAATGGTCCATGTTCTTTTCATTCTATTTTCCTTTCTCTCTCTCTCTCTCTCTCTCTCTATCTATCTATCTATCTATCTATCTATCTATCTATCTATCTATCTATTTATCTCTATCTCTATTTCCTCCCATAGGTCACCCCCCCCCCTTCTCTCTCTCTCTCTCTCTTTCCCCGTCATGTCCACTTTCTTGCGTATCTTTCTTGTTACGCAACTCTTTTGGGCACTTTTTATTACAAAAACAAGAAATAATCATGACAACAAATAATAGCACAGACTTACAACTATTTGAATATTTAAAAATAAATAACAGGCATTAACCCAGAGATAGATGAAAGATCTGACACAACTGCAGGCTGATCTTCTAGTCTCAGTGACGTGGTAGCCGCTAATAGTGGCTCGAGATTCTAGGCCCCTGAGTGAAAGCGTGGCATTGCTAGGCAACCGTTGAATCAGGGCAATTCTAGGAGATGACAGGAGAAATCCCGCGGCTTGAGAATTCAAGTAGGTACATGAGAGTATGATCAATGATCAACGCCCCACCAGTCCTTTCCCCACTCCCCCACCCACCCTACTGACACTGGCTAGGATCAGTACTGATGTACTTTGGGCAAACGTCTTTACATGAAAACTCCAGTATTGAGAAATTCCAGACTTAGCTTTGAACTATCTTGTTTAAAACACGCTCAAAGAAAATGAAATTTATGTAGAATGAAATGACCTCATACCCAAGCCTTTCTAATATTGTAGAAAGTCTCAGTTGAACTGGAAGGGAAATTGAGTTAATTAAACCGTATTAAAGAGAGGTGATTTACCAAACTACCTTCGCGTTTGTGGCAGGATTCTGTATAGGGTAATTAAGGCTGAGAGCTTTGCAATGATGAAGTGGTGATCAGATATGCAGATGACACCTGCTGCCAGTGGAACCACTCGCCACTTCCTGATCAACCCCAGCATATCAATTCGACCTCATTTCTGATTACGCACAAGCTAAGGCTTGACCAACGGCTAGTTAGATGGTTATCTGAGTTGTTTGTGTTCAAACTGGCATTTGGCGAGTAAGGAAATAGTCAGTTTGAAAATTAGTGTCTCTAGCTCTGTTCGAAGTTCTGTTTCTAGTATCACGCTGTTGATTATTATTATTATTATTATTATTATCATTATTATTATCATTATTATTATTATTATTATTATTATTAAAATTATCATTATTGGTATTAGTATATCATTCTTATAATAATTATTATTTTATAAAGGATTGTCCAACCGGCAACTAACTAAACAAATTTTTTTAAAAGCCAATAACATAAAAAATATAAACAACTTCATCTAGATGTTAAAAGAGAATGCCAAATGTTCAAGTCGAATTGACTCTTCTTCAGCGCAACAAAGTAAACAGATCATCATGTTGTAAGCAGCCACTGAATCCTAAGAAAGAAAGACCATTCGACAGTTGCTCCCTGCCCAATTTCTTTTGTAAGTAGAAGTTAGGAAGCTGGGATTTATTTTCCCGACACCCCTGTCTATTCTACATCAGATTGTTTACTGTCAAGATTTTTTAACGAGAGGTAACGCGCACATTAGACTTCCTACATAATTATATTCCCTCATCTCTGAGAAGGCTAGACGTTGGATTCCCCTACCCAAGATGGATTGTTCAGTTCATGACGTAAGGTCTTTGAATGTGGTTATTGTGATGTTACAGGCCATACCGAAACATTTGTTTGTTCTATGACTGTAAGAAGAAAGAAGAAAGAAAGTACTTTCTCCTTCTAGCGATGAAGTACTAGAACTTATGGACCTTAAATATCCCGCTTATTCTTCCTCCCGACCCCCCCCCCTTCCCCCAACCCTTACCTCCTATGCCCACTCGCCCCTCCCTACCAGAACTATCATCTCCAACCAATTAGTACTCGCGTGGGAAGGAGAACCAAAGAAAACTCTGAGTTACAGAAAGACGGTCACATAAATGGCCTATCTCATTTTGTATAATTTTAAGATGGTCGGGGAAGGGGGGGGGGGAGGCATATGTCATTAAATCAGTTAGGTCGTAACAGTATTAAAGAGTTCTTTTGTGTATGTATTAATGTGCGCCTGTGTCTGTGTGTGTCTGTGTATGTATTATTGTGTGAACGCTTCTTCAATACGTGTCATTTTTAAATTTTTCTGTACATAAACATAAAGGTTGCTACCATGGTGCATGCGACGTGCCAATTCAGTTTTCGACAGTGTCTGAGATAAACCATTTTGTTACGAACACAAAGAGTGTATGTGTAAAGGCGGCCCTCAATCCGTGGCAGTCCGTGCAGTAGTTGGGCCACTAATGAGCCGGATTATTGTTTGTTTTCGGTGTTTGATATGGCATCGAGCACGGGGCGCTGCCTGCCGGAGCAGTTCTTTATCTCTGACTCTGTAATGGATGGGAAAGGGAAGACAACTCCAGCACAGGCTATAGGACAATGCGAGAAAGTGACTGACCTGTTATCACGAAAAGAAGACAGAGATGAGCTAAAGTACTCTGACAAAACGCTTAGCAGAATCGTGTTTAATAGAAAGACCACTCATTTTTCTAGCCATCTCCTGATGATGTCAATACCTCTGTACATGGCAAATATATAATGACATATCACTCATCTCACCCAGTTGTTTAACATCTATGGATCTCTCTGTCTTTGACGGGTCAGTGCGTGGAAAAGGGGTGGGGAGGGGGGGGGGGTCGTATTACTTGATATCCATATCATGTCAAATAAATACCGTTTCACTTTTTTTTAACCATTTCCCTAGGGTTCCATATACCAACTTCCCATAAAATATTAAAAGACAGAGTATTATGTCTTCAGGATATTCTCTAGATTTTGTGTTTTGTCCGTTGTGTTTCCATAGAAAGAGATTGCAAACTGAACCATATTCCTGGAAACAGTTTTTCAAGGAAAAAGTCATTTTATCAGTGTCCGTTCATAGAACAAAATGTCTGCTGTATGTCCTGTCATTATGCCCGAGGGAGTATTGGCTCAGGACTTAAGATAGTAGCTTCTGTCCTCGTGTAGATCTGGTAATTCTATTGATAAATCCATGCATTTCTTTCTTTGTTGTCTGTAAGGTCATTGAACTTGATAACTTCTCTGTGCCAGGTTTGATAGTTAATCTTCTGTGTCTCGTGGGGTTTTATAGCTAAACCTCTAGCGTATAATTTCTTGTAAATTTATTTTTCTTCTCTGCATCTTCTCTGCATTCTAACCATCTCTTTCTCTCTGTCTGTCTCTCTCTCTCTCTCACTCACTCACTCCCTCGTTTCTTGTCTTTTCTATCTCCAGTTCTCTCTCTGTCTCTCTGTCTCTCTCTCTCTTTCTCTCTCTCTCTCTCTCTCTCTCTGTATCTGTCTTCCAGCATTGCTTCCCCTGTCTTCTTTTCCTTCACAAATTATATATTATATTTTTCTGATTGCCACCCATATTATACATTGTGCCATTAACACATCGAAGCGCAACAAACCGTATCAAAGAATGTCCAAGCCACGATGATATAGGTGAGTTCAGTAAGTAATCACATTATCACATATTATTCTGTCACCGTTTATTCTAGTGTCGCATATAGCAAAAATCTAGAGTAATAAGCTGAAGAACTGGAAGAAACTCTCACATTACTTTCTCTGCTATCACTCACTCTATGAAGTGTCTATACGGTCACTGGAAAGTGTCTGTGAGACCACACCAAGGCGATACTCACACAGAATTATGATGTTGCTTGACACAATTATACTCACAAACCGCACTTGTAATAATCAGATAACATTTGACTTGGCATCATACAGACATCAACTTAAACACTTTCACATAACGTCCGTTTCATCATGGCTGAATTGTTAATCCCCATCTATCCAAAACCACTTCAAATATTAGGCAACATAATGAAACCAGTCGCTGGTCAATATTATTTTTTAGGGTTCTAGAGTTATTGGTATCACTGTAAAGCTTTGTCGTTTCCTTTTCTCTTGGTGGAAAAAATCTAGAAGTTGAGATATTGGCAGTTAAAGAAGATGGGGAAAGTGGACTGTGGGGGTGGGATGGCTAATGCAGCAGCTGAATTTGATAAGAGAATGGTCGATAGCTTTTCATTATCCTCATTTAGGTAATGGCAATAAATTACAATTTTTTGGACCTTTATTCAATATATTACAATAAATCATGTAAATTCTCATACACATTTTTAAATCGTCAATGAAGGGCTTGATGAAAAATAATCAATTTTTTTCTTTCAAAAAGAAAACTCACTTTATGAAAAAAAAAAAAGAAAATCGTGGTTTGTGAAGTTACTTCAATTTGACGAGCATCTGATTTCATCGTGTCGTGTCGCAGAACTTCACATAATATCAAGAGACAGCCTATTGCATCATTTCAATCTTCACCAGCTGAAGTCCGTTTGTTTATTGTTTGTTAAACGTCACATCGCAAAAATAAATCACCATGTTCTGAAGCCGAGCTTTCGGCCTCACTATAGACCTGTTTTATCCTTGGTGTCAAACTCTCTTTCTACTTTCCTACCTTCCCCCGAGTGGTTATCCTAGGTTTGTCCAGGTATGTAAGCACAACGAGTTTATGCAGACAACGGCCACGAGCTGCACATAGTGCTCGTATCACTGATATCTCTGCTGACTTGTTTGTTTGTCTGTCTGTTTGTTCTCATTTTGCAAACACTTCGCCCTTGTGTCCTCATCCACGTTTTTTTTCCACTCTTTTCATTTCTTCTATTTGTTCAGATCTGCCCTGTATCGTTTTTTTTTTTTTTTTGACGTTCTTTGTGGTAGCTGCAGTGTATTATCATTGTTGTTGTTATTGTTACTGTCTGCTGTTATTGCTGACTCATGATTTCTCCATAACAGTGTAAAAACGTCTCTAGTATGCAAGCGGTTTTTATGCTCAAGTTAGTGCACAAGACAGAGAGACAGAGAGTGAGAGAGGGACAGAAACTCGTAGACTGACATCAGGTAGTCTGATTGAGACCAAAAAAGATAAAGAAAATGGGGAAAAGAAAACGAATAGAGGACAAAGTAGCTTATAAAACGTGAGAAACCGACAGAGTTTTAAAAAAATGCAAAGTTTTGTGCAAAGGTGTGAAGTAGAG
>JBCAUA010047892.1:0-10872 GCA_038406235.1 Peronia verruculata
CATACATGCATACATACATACATACATACATACATATATACATACATACATACATACATACATACATACATACATACATTAGTTTTGAGGTATGGCCTTAATATGGTGATAACATTCTAACAAATATCTTTTTTTGTAAGCCAGAAGCTAACAACATCTGAAAAACATGCCAAAGTCACGTGGAAATCCTATGCCTCTTGTGGTTCAAGGTGAGTTAAAATGTCTGCTCAATATTTAAATTCTATATGGATAAAAAAGAAAGCTGCATCTCCATGTCAATAAAGCAAAGCTATTATTTTGGGAAGGAAAACTGTAGTGCTGTATTACTTGGTTAATAAGACTGAAATTGGGTTCATTCTTACATGTACAAATTAATTGTTGCGAAATGTTACTTTTTTGAATACTCACCTGGTGGATAAAGTTTATGTAAGTTATATATTCTTGTGATGTTGTTCATGATGGGACGGGGCAGTGGGCTAGTAGGGGACGAGAACGATGATATTGCTGACCTCGCGGAGATCCTTTAGAGGAGATGAAAATAATGTAAATCATTTGCGACATATTCTATATTTTCCTTCTTCTTGTTTTTTAAGTTGATGGAAACTGAGACATTATGAATGCTATACAAAACCTGTTCTAAATTAACTGCCACGATGACATATCTCTGTCTTTCGATATTTTTATTTCTTTTTAAAAATTGATATCTGTATAGGAATTATAATGGACCACGACATAATTGTACAGTGACAGTAAAAAATGATTAATTATTTAAATTGGGAACAGTATCAATCAAACGTCAACAGCACAAGAAAAGTAATTAATTTCACAAAGCTTCTTCTCTCTGATTTCAGACGCTTCTTTAGCACGACAGTTCTCTGGAATTGGTTTCCAGGGTGAGTAATTGACATATATTAGTTAGGAGGGGTGTTGTGAGGGATGCCCTGAAAAAAAATGTGTTTCAAAAAACATGAACTTTTTGGTTTATGTTTTCTCTCGAGCGTTCTGTCTGTTCTAAATATAAATATAATTGTAAAACATGAAAATATCTCTCTCAGGTTTGTGTAGAGAGTGATAGATGACGTATAAATATCAGGGCCAACCAGGCCATTTTGTTATTCTTTATTCCTATTTTGTATTTTTAATTTGTTGACATAATTGTTTTGAAATTTGAAATGGTATGGAATAAAACAACAACAACAACTACTACTACTACTATTACTACTACAACAACAACAACAACAACAACAGGAAAAAAAAAACAAACAAACAAGCAACACGTATAATTATTATATATCATTCTTCTTGTTATTTTTCTTTAAAAATGATAATTTTATGTCAAATAACAAACAAAATTGAGAAGTCATGCAATATCTTAAGCGAAATACAAGAAATCTTTGCTGCTGTGGCAACCATGTGTGATTTAACTTTTAAAAAAAATGTTCGTCTAATTTGACCATGCCGAATGCGATAGAAAGGTTAAAATCATCTGCTCCCTGCAGTTGCAAAATGACTTCCATGACCCAAGTGCACCCCCATCCCTCTCCCCCGCCCCCACTGCTCCTTGATCTAAAGCATAAAGCAGACTGAAAAGAAAACATTTGCAATGTTGGTGTCGATTGCCATGAGAAGAGAAATACTTCAGTAAAGATTGGTAAATGATAAAACAAGCTTACCATTTAGAACACTCACCTGGTGGACAAAGGTTATTTTAATAAACATATACTCACCTGATTTAGTTATATGATAGTTATCGTCTTACTATCTATTTGTATGAAAATTAAAAGGCAGCATGAAATACCATTACAGTGACAGTCAAAATTGTGGAAATTGTTGGACAGAATATCGATCAATCAATATATCGAACGTTAAAAAGAAAAAAGGAAAAAAAAAATCAAACAAAGACAAACAGAACGAAATGGACGAAAGAGAAACAGGGGAAAATGGAAAACAAAATAGAGAATGGAGCAATTGGAAGAAAGGGACAGGATGAAATGGAAGAAAGGGAGAGAGGAGGAAATGGAAGAAATAAAAACTGGGGAAAGGAAAGAAAAAGAGACTGGTAAAATAAAAGAAAGAGACACAAAAGGAAGTGGAAAAAGAGGGACAGGAAGAAATACAAGAAAGAAAGACATGGTGAAATAGAAGAAAGAGGGGCAGGAGAAAATGGACGAAAGAATGAAAGGACGAAATTTGAAAGCTAGAATGAGAGAAAGGAGGAAATGGACGGGAAAGAGACAGAAAAAAAATTAAGAAAGAATGACAGGAGGAAAGGGAAGAAAGAAAGAAAGGAGGAAATTAACGAAAGAAACACAGGGGAAGTGGAACAAAGATAAAGAGAAGGAAATGGAAGAAAGAATGACAAGAGGAAATGGAAGAATGAGAGACAGGAAGAAATGAAGGGCACACAGAAAGGGGGAGGAGATACAGGAAGGAAAGAGAGAAGGAAAAGAAGAACAAAGTTACAGAAACGAACTTCATTGCTCTTATGTAAAATGTGATATTTTGACACATCTAATTTCATCATGATGTCAAATTACTGCAGTTTTATGATATATGAAAAGCATGAAATATTCTAGAGCTCACCATCCGAAGGTGGCGTCTCATATGTGGCTCAGAACTGGGATAGTATGCCATCTGTCAAAAGAATATACACATTACATTCATAAACACACACACTCACAGAGGGAGGGGAAAAACTATTAAATTCAATGTCACAATGAAATAAACATTTTATTGAAAAGTTGATTCTCTCTTATTTCTAACTTTGGAATTAGTTTCCAATTATATTTTGAGAGACATTGCCAAATAATGCAAGACAATGAAACTTTACATTAGAGTATGGATTTGGTAGAAACGTTTTAGTATTTTAACAACTCATGACATATAATCTGTTCACTGTTATTTGTTTTACGTTTTCTTTCGTATTTCAGGCAATGCGGACGTGCAACGCACAGTGGTTTCTAACTTCTCAGGTAAACCGTCTACATCCTACATATATATGATGTTAAATCAATTTTCTTGTGAAAATACAGATAGCGTTTTTTGTTTTTTTTTGGAAGATGACAGTCTAAATTCAACCCCAAAAGTACAAAGCAAATACTCACTATACATCGCTAGTACTTCTTCCTAAAAGGGGTAGTGGAACGTCACGGACAGCCTATATTATTTGTTGTAAAATAATAAACTTCTGTTAGCCAAAACAATGTTAGTGGTGTTATTTTTGCGAAAACATCTCCGTTAATGCGTTTATTTTGCAAAATAAGACCGCTTGCGGTTCTGCGTTTCTTTTCACCGGCTCTTTACGCCATTAACGTATCATGTCATATGTTTCCAGGTATCTCTGTGCTACGAAACTGCACATATTCAATATGGTGTAAACATAGAGACTAAATCTATTTGATATTCCTCTCTTGATCATCGTTTCTTTTGATTGTAGTTTCGGAGCCCCTTAAAAAGCCCGATTGTCCTGCGACCAACAATTCTCACCCACAAAATGCTCCAATGTTTACATACTGAGTAGGCCGACTCCAGCGTCTCGTTAGTGTGCCTTCTGGAAACAGATGACGCCCGGTTTGCGGTCATTTATGGAAAACCGAACGGTCCGGACGATCCTGTCTCTTTGACTGTTAAAATCTCAAATTTAGGAAGCTATCGGCTTCTAATTTGTATGTCAGTGGATTTACAATAACTGTAACACTTCACCTGAGGTAAAAACAAAAGAAACTTGACACAACAAAATGATGTTGCACTACCCCTTTAACGGAGCACAGTTATCTCTCGTCCACTATGGCCAAAACATACACTTGCTAAGACATGTCTACACGAAACACCAAACTGGAAAGATAAGATAAGGCGCTAAAAATATTAACACCCAGGACTGGAATTCCCATCAAATTTGCTTTTAACTGATTAATAATAGAACCATACACGTTGTTTGTATCACACTCTGTCAATATAATTGTAGGCTATCTCATGTGAAGAGCTAAAAATTAATATTTGATGACTTATTATTTCTTTGCACATTGTCATCCAACAGTCTGGTATTGTTTATATTATGATTCCATTCGGTAATACCAGTGAATACATTATATAAAACAGAATACAAAATATACTTGAAAGTTTGGTAGATTCTAGACCTGACCATCCGAGGAGAAGTCTCATAACTGGCTGAGAAGTGGAACCCACAGCAAAGCCCACACAAGCACTAACCAAGATTTTGATTTTGAATTCTCCAGTTATTGTTCATCCCACTGAATAGTTAGGTTATGTGCCCAGCAAAGTGGAATCAATACGACAGGTCATTACATTTTTTTTTGCATGAGACAAAGTTTGGTCGTGTCGTTTCGGGCACGCATGTACAGCCAGGCTGAAACAACAGGACCAGTCTATTCTGGCTTAGATCTAGTGTGAAGTGTGTAGTGTGTAGTGTAAACGATTGAGGGAATGATAAACAAAGTGGTTAAAATATTAAATGCACATTCAACCCAAGCGGTTTGCATGAAGACTTTGCTAAGTTTGAGTGACTGAAAAAGAGTAAACTCTTTTTAAACTTTGAGCTAATTTTTAAAAAAAAATATTCAACTAGGTTAGCCACTTGCTGATAGGTCATCCAATAAACAACTATATAGATGCAAGCAAAGATTCTGTCCGACTTGTCGTTTGTCTGAAATACCCATGGCCATGTCGGTTTGGTGAACACACCTATAGCAGATTTCCCTCCATAAAAGTCGTGAATCTGGATGTTATATTTTGTCCACGACTTTCCGAGCGATGAGTCATTTCGTCTTGGTGGACACACAGCTTTAGTCATACATGATAATCTAGTAACATCTTCAGTACACCGAGGACCATGCAACAGGAAAAATAGTATGTACAGTCTTTTATAAAATTAAAACTAATTGGTACATCTTGCTGCTTCTTTGTTTTTAGCCATTTCGGGTATGATTTTTAAGACATTCCTATCAGACATGTTGTTTTATTTCACAATTAAGAGATTGTCAATAGAAAAGATGGAAGGATTGCTAAGAATGAAGGTAAATTAATTCTATAATACTATTTAGGATTGTCTGTCAGCAACTTGAGAATGGCTATGCCATTAAAAGAATCACAGATAAATGATGTTGTAATTATAATACTTGTGTGTGTGTGTGTATGTGTGTGTGTGTGTGTGTATGTGTGTGTGTGTGTGTGTGTGTGTTTTGTGTCTAAACACACGATAGATGGAGCATGATGTCTCACGAAAGACGAACAGAAAATTCAAATTATTTCCAGCTTGAGCTATCCCTATGCCATGCTTTTACTGTCCTCTTTGGAATACCTTGTTCAAGACATTTCCACGGTGCATAGTAAATTAAACGCATATATATTAACAAGAGAAAAGGAACAAAATTCTGTTGATTGCTCATGGAATATTCATGGGCATCATTCATACAGATACAGATAACAGTAGCAATTAAAAACATGTAAAATATTCCAGAACGCATCGGAAAAATTCTGTTCCCCCACACACTTACGTTAGCGGCAAGATCAAATCGGTCATCCACGAAATTTCTTTCTAAGAAGAATTGTTACTGAAAGTAAGTAGTTTAAGGAAGTCACCCTCAGGAGATGGCAGAGACAGAAAAATCATCCATCATTTCAGTCTGGATTTATGTAAGAATTAAATTTTGTTACAGATATTTAGTAAACCAATTTAATTGCTCTCGGGTAACATTTAATGTTTTCGCTCATATCTGATGTCATCATGTTACCAACCCGCTACAGTTTCAGTAGTATTCAAATGGGGCCAAAAATCCCGAAGAGGTACATTTGCCCAACAAACATCCTCGAATATTTCAAATTTCTCGTATTTATTCTTCAGAAAGTTCTTCTCTTGCTGGCATACTTGCAGGAGTTCTAGTACAGTAATAATGCCTTTTAGTTGTCGTGGTGGCAGTAGTATAGTGATGTGGTTGTACATCTTTAAATGGAAACTATACCTTGGCAAATAGAAGCACACCACTATATGGAGAAAATCGAGTTTTTGCACTTCTGTGGCTGGAAGATATTTGTTCTTCCAAAGAATGCACTTCTGGCTAGCAACACAGTGGTCTTTGGCACATCTTTTGCAAGTAGTGTTATGTTCAAAGCATATTGGAGGAGTGTTGGGTATGGTAGCAATACATTCGGTATATTGGCCTGTATGTCTTTTTTTTCTGGCTCAAACGCATTGGCAGCAGTGATCCGAAGTTGGTCTGCACTAGGTCGAAATTGATTTGGTGGATATATATACACAAAGTCTAATTTGGTGGATATATATACACAAAGTCTAGTATTGTTCCATCTTCCACAAAACTAAGGATAGACGATAAGATATTACTCAAGAAACTGTGTTGGAAAACGCATCTGTCGTAGAATGTATACCCAGACTGTTCCTGTATTTGTTTCTCTTTGTCGGAAAGAAAAAGATGTATGTATCAGTTTGTTACATCTTTCCAAATCTGCATCCATGGTATTGCTTTTGTCGTTTCTTGCATACCTTCGTCTACACTTGTCGTATCTATATCTTTGTGTGTTGGATTCTCTGACTGCATCTGGTCTTCGGGATTTCCGCGAATCCGCATGTACGTTTCCAGTTCTTCTTCGCCTCTCGAACAGACAAGCTTCCCAATCGTATTTCGGCATATGCTTCTCTCGATAGCTTTGCTCTGGCATCGTTTCTGTTTGTACTTTTCTGGTATATGTATATAATTGCATATGTCTAAATGGAAGAACACTATGTGAGGGAAGGCTTTTCCCTAGTTTTGTGGTAACAAGGAAATAAAATTGTTGGCTGCGGTGGGAGGCTCCATATCGCAATAGAGGGTTTGTAGAGGACGTTGGCCATGGTGCTCTGAATTGCTGGATATATACAATGCATGACAAGTGCCTGGAGACTCCATATAGGCAATGGAGGGTTCGTTGGGCTAATTTACATCCTTGGGGTTTTTGGCCTCTTTTGTACACTACTGTTTCCATTACTAGCCATTTCAGAAAGAGGGAGATAGCATCCGCATTAGAAGATAGGGCTAGTTTTTTTTTTAAATATTGTCTAAAAGATATGAATTTCTAGTCCTAATTATAGCAAAGAACATTATACGCCATCTGCACATTAGAGTCATTAAACAGAATTATGAAAATAATTGTTTTGCTTCAAATATTAAATTCAATATCACAGTGAAACAAACGTGTTGTTCGTTTTCTAAATTTCTTCTTTTTCGTTTTCTTTTCTTTTTTCTTTTTTTTTTCAAGAATGTAGGGCTATCTTGACTTTAAGTGGCTGCCATTTTGATGAAAATTTCGTTCTTAGAAAACTAACACGGGTTCCTTACAGGAGTAACGTACACACAAGACCTCCGAAGTATTTTCCCTTAATGTCCGACAAGGTCAGACGTCGGGCTTCTCTCCCCAAAAAGCCAGGGAAACGTTGGGTTACTGAAGAAATGCAGTTTTCAGTCTTCGTATCCTTCCCTTCCATCAGCAAGATCCGGGGGTAAAAAAACTCAACCCATGACATGATTTGTCACTGTGGGGCAGACACCAAAACCACATGGTCACCGCGACCCACTCTTTTCAAATTTGAGCTCACGTTTTCAACTACATTTTGAGAGCCTTGCAAACTAAGGTAAAACACTGAAATGTTAGATCAGAGTACATATTTGATAAAAAAAATGTAGTGTTTTCTCAGAACGTACCTAATCACTATCGTTTTTTTTTTCTTTTATGTTTCCTTTTTTATTACAGAAGGTTACAGAGAACACAGTCTAGCAGCTTCGAGAAATGCAGGTAAGCCATCCCCAGATGTATAAGATGTTTTATAAATGTTCTTGTGGTGTCCATACAGGTTATGTATATTGAAGATGATTGTCTAGATTCAATCCAGTCCCGTAAGTACAAAGCAAACATGCACTATAAATCGGTGTCCCCTCTTCCTCAACCGAGCTCTGTTTTCTGTCGTCCACTTTGTCCAAATCACATAATTGCTATATGCATTTTTAGATAAAATATCAGACTGGAAAGATAAGACAAGGTACTATAAATAATAACATCTAAGACTAGAATTCCCTTTTACTTTTGATTGAATAACAACAGAGACACACAAGTTATTGGTTACAATTTCCGTCAAGGTATTTGTACCTTACGCGAAGTGCTAAACATACATAGAAACTAAGACTTGATGACGTTATTGTTTCTTTGCACATTGTCTTCCAACAGTCTGGTACTGCTTATATGATTCTGAATGATAATACCAGTGAAACTATTATGTAACACTGAAATACAATATATGCTGGACGATATGACTGGCCTCCTTCAGTCATTGCTGGCTATGCAACTATCCTTTAATGTTGTTTCCCTTGACTGCAGCGTTGTCTGTGGCTGATGAGCCCACTGCGAGAATATCAGTCTCTCTTGTAGATGTCACACATATGATTTGTAGCAGGATGTACCTCCTGTGCCTTCCTTCTGTCTCTCTTCTCAGTCACTGCCTCCTTGAGTCTCTCTTCATCTGCTGCCATGTTGTGTCAGGCTTTTCCTCCAGTAGGGGCTGTCAGTGGCGAGGGTCTCCCAGTTGTGTATGTTCATGTTGAGGCCCTTCATGTCTTGCTTGACCTTGTCCTAGTGTCGCAGTTTGGGGCGCCCTGACCTTCAGCTTCCCCTGCAGAGTTCACCGTAAAGTATCGCTTTGGATATTCTTGTTTCATCCATAGGCCAAACGTGGCTGAGCCAACGCAGTCTACGCTACTTTAGGAGGGTGAACATGCTAGGAAGGCCAGACCGAGTAAAAACCTTAGCACTGGTCACTCTATGGAAGATATGGTGGAGACAAATATAATAGATGGAACATGATGTCTTACACAGGACAAACTTAAAATCTAAATTATTTCCTACTTGAACAATCCCTATGCCATATCATTTGCTATTCTCACCTTTTGAACTAATTTGTTCAAGACATTTCCACACTGCACGGTCAATCAAAAGGATAAGATAAAAAGGAGGCAAATACCAATGAACTAGAAAAGGAAATGCTCTTGATTGGTGATCGAATAGTAACGCGCATGGTGGAAGCGGATGCAGGAAAACATAACAAAATTAATGTTCCAGAAAGTGTCGGAAAAATTCTGTTATTACAAACACCGACGTTAGCAGCAAGATTAAATCGGCCATCCACAACATTTACTTCAAAGACGAATTTTACTAAACCGTTTTAGAAAGAGGTCTTTAAGTAGAAGTACGAAAATAGAATTATCCATAATTTCAGTCCGCATTTAGATCAAATAATGTAATAGAAAATTAGTAAACTTAGTTTATTGCTCTTATGTAAAATTCGATGTCATCGTTTATAGCTGATGTCATCATGTCGCCAATTTTCTGCAGTTTTTATGCTATCCATATGGCAAAGAGTGACATAGCATCTGCAGTTCCTTCAGAAAGAAAGGTTTAATTATGTTTTATTGTTGTCTAGCGGATTTGAATTTCTGGTCTTAGTTGTTGCAAAAATTAATATAAGCCATGAGCTGCACATGAGGGTCATTAAATATAAAAATAAGAATGATCCTTAATTCAAAATAATAAATTCAGCATCACAAGAAACAAATATATAGTTCTCTTTTCAAAGTTTGCTCTTTCCTTCTAATTATTTTTTAAACTCAAGCCTTTCAATATCTCGGCTTTACGTGGCTGCCTGTTTCTGGTGAGCATTTGTGGGTAGAAATTTTGACCGGACAACGGTACTGCGTCCACTTTTTATTGATTTTTAAGGGGGAGGGGATCCTGAGGGTGATTTTTTATATTATTAAAGATAGACTATTTTAACTTTTTCCGTCGAAGTAGGCATGTCTAAATTGGAGGAAGACAGTGAAAAAAATCGATTTATTTTCAAATAGTTGCCATGACAACGCCACCATCTTGGATTTTGGCATCTCTAAAGTTTTAATAAACTTGATGAAACTTGGTGAACATGTTTTCTGGTCATAATATCTAAAAAGTTTCGCATTCCAGACGTTTGCATGCAATAAAATTTTTCTAGAAAGGTTTGAAAATGCCACTTGGCGAAATGTCAAATTTCGCATTCCTTTCATATTTAAAATCTATTTTTCTCTAAAACCTACCAACAAAACGGGACACGCAATGCACGCTTTTTTTTTTTTTTGCGAACATGATGTATGCCAAATGCGGTTAGAATCTGTTAAAAAAAAAAAAAAAGCAGATAACAAAATGATGGCTAAAACGGGTTTTGAGAAAAACTCGTTTGATTTCTTTTTTCAAAGAAAAATTGACACGGGGAGTTTTTTATTCGGCTTTTGGCATCAAAACAGCCTTTTATTACATTCTAGCTAAGCTGTCCATGACTTCTGTGTCTTTTGTTGCCTCTTCCTGCCTTTCTGGGCATAATTTTTCTCGAAGTTTTTCCCTACCCCCATCATTATAAGGGCTCCAGTACAGCCACATCCGGGTTCTTGAGGGCCTATAAATGTGGTCCCCATATCTTTGTCTGTCCAAACCAAGAGTTTCTTGACTTTTACTATGGCATATAGTCCACAACTAAGCTCTGAAAAAGCAGAAATAAAGGGTACTTTTTATAAGACATGGAAGGAGTTCATTCTGGAGTACCTGCTACTGATAATCTGCATGATTATTTTCCTCATAGTTGTCATCCAATGTCCATCCATGGCACTGGAGTTCATGATTTTGCTAGATAAGGTCATAGTCAAGTGTTGTATGTACTATTTGCCTACATATAATCCAATATCGATGATCTAAGACTATAAGTACCAGGCAGGTGGAGCCGGATGGTTGGCAGTAGGATAGGCCTACCGTTGAATGACCAAACACGTTACGATGAACATATCCACT
>JBCAUA010047903.1:0-11724 GCA_038406235.1 Peronia verruculata
TGTCTGTCTGTCTGTCTGTCTATCTATCTATCTATCTATCTATCTATCTATCTATCTATCTATCTATCTATCTATTTGTCTCCCTTGTCTATTGCCTTGCCTGCTGTCTGTTTGTGTGTGTGTGTGTGTATGTATGTGTGCTGTGTTGTCTTCCGTTTGTCTGCCTTTCTGTCCATCTTTGTCACATGTCTGTTCATTCGTCAGTATTATCTTGAATAATTTTGAAAAAACAACAACAAAGAACGAAGGATGAAAAGAGCATGTGTCTATTTAAACTAAAGAGGACAACGAACAATATAAGAAATAAGCACACAGATGTGGCTGCAGATTAACGATTTTTTCTTTTTTACGTCAGGCTACAATACTATGTCAGTTCACGACCCAAACATCGACAGAGTAACTGCTGATAGAAACTGTTCGACTCTTCACTCAACTTTCTTCTTCCTCTCCCTACTTCGTCATCTTCGCCCCCCCGCCCGCGAGTCCCCAGGGTATATAAGTAGGCTCTCCTTTCCCACCTACAGGCGGTGAAAGCCCGCTGTCGGTAACATGTCTCCCATGGAATCCCATTCTCAATATTCCATTTTTTAAAATTCTAAATGAAACATCTCTACTCTCTCTTTTAGCTCCTGTCTTCTGTTCCGTTCTCTTTCCTCTCTTCTTCTATATACGCTTGATCAGCCTTTTCACGTGTAAACGAATCTTACCGCGTCTGGCACAATAAAGCCGGGATCGTGCTGATGTGCCGTTAAACTCCAATACAAACAAATAAACAAACGATCATCTTAGCCATGAACTCTCTCTGGAGTCTATCAGGGCGCTTCCTGATGAGTGACCTTCTGTTTGTCAAGCCCTTTAATCAAGTGCTATAATCTCGGCTTTAAGTTGCTGCCTTTTTTTGTGTGAAAAGAATTTTTGTGGGTAGAATTTATGCTTTGGAAATTCGGAAAGTTTTGCCTGGATTTTTAACTGCCAAGGATTCGTTAATGTGCGGGTCCGCCAAAATATATTAAATTTTGCCCATATCTGAGAATGCTATACACCGAGCTTCCCTTCTCAGAGGAAGGCAGGGGGTCTTTGAGTCATTTAGAAAAAAGCAGGTTTTAATCTAAGAATCTTCCCTACGACAGATCGGAGACTCGAACCCACGTCCTCATGATGTGAGCTTTTGGCTGAGTAGCAGACATATAATCACACGGCCACGTCCACCCCCTCCCCCGACATGTTGTTCACCGGTCTTTTCTATCCGACACAGTTTTGAGGCAATGCTTTATCTGTTTCGTATACTAATAGTATGTTATCTTCTTTACCTACGGCTTCTCTGACATCTTTCTGCTACTTGCACTGCTTAAGCAGGGCATCTGGGTTTGGGGGGGGGAGTCCCCCCCCCCCCCCCCCGCAGGGACCCGGGATTTATAAGTAGGTTCCCTGCTCCCATCTGCAGGCGGTGCAAGCCCGCCATGGGTGGGGTGTCTCCCATGGAGTGCCATCCTCTACAGTCCAGGGGAGACATCTCTTCTCGCTCTCCTTGCTCCTGTCTTCTGTCCCGCTTTCTTTCTTCTCTTCCTCTTGACGTGTACACGTATCCTACCATGTTTGACGTAATCGTGTTGATGTGCCGTTAAACCTTAGCTTAACACAACACACTATGGCAGTTTCAATCGCATGGGACATACTTGTGTATAAATCATTTTGACACTTTTGTAATGCTACACGTAAATCTCTCTCTTGTCAACTGGTTATAATGGTATAGCGTAATGAAGTTGTTGCAACAGGGAAAACTAATGTATGTTGAAATCTGAGTTAATTAATAGAAAAAATTTTATTTGAGAAACTTCTTGTAGGCAACTAATTTTTTTTTTTTTTTTTTGCAATGCTTGCGGCCGGATTAAATTTGTAATAATTAAATTTGCAAGGTAATTAATTAGCAGGCGTAGTTATTCAAGCAAATCTGTGACCAATTAGAGCTGCATCAGAATTTTAATCCTGAATCCAAGCAGTGCATGAAAATATTTCTTGAAATTAATAATTGTTTAGTTGTTTCATTAGCCAATCTTGCTATTTTTCTTTCTTTCTTTCTTTCTTTCTTTCTTTCTTTCTTTATTATTTATTTATTTATTTATTTATTTATTTTGATTTATTGATGGTATTTTTATTTATTCATTTAACCCTCTAGGACCCATTTATGAAAAACGGATATGTCACTTGAGAGACCATTGGTCCCGTGATGAGCTTCATTGTTACTATCATACAATATTTTAACATTTAGGGAACTTAAGAATTTAACTTCTGTAGAGGAAACTAATCAAACTCTGTAGGATGTAAAATGCAATATCGATATACCCTTTGTGCATAATGTATCGTATTTGCAACATTGGGCCACAATTGTTTATATTTACATATATATCTATGTGATTGTCTGTTTATCTGTTCATAATCTATTTCCATTTGAAGGATGAAGCTATTCTGTTGGAAGCTATTCTTGCTTTATGTTTTTAGGAAAGTTTAAGATAAACAAATACAGAAACGCAGATGCTAAGGCAGCAAAATCAGTCGAGATAAACACCACGACAGGAGTTTAAAAAGGCTTACAAAAACCGTAACCGTAATCGGCAGGGAGTAATGTCACCAAGAGTCCATAAACCCTAGCTAAATACGTGAAAAATCGATACCCCTTTGTAAAAAAAAAAAAAAAAACCTATTATTTTGAAGGTTATTGTCTTCCCGGAACAAAAGATGAAATGCAGTCTGATACAAAATTCACGTTATTATAATCTCTATATATTCAGGAAACTGGTAAATCTTGCCTGTAACATTTAGCTATAAGTTGTATCCGATTTTTTTTCTTCCGCATTGACTGTTTGGTCAAGGTGGTCAAAAATAGACTCAGTGATCTATTGCAACCAGATTGTCTTTTTGTATCAATCAAATCAAATCAATCAAATTAGTTTCAGTTGGTTTGGGATCTTGGATTATGCATTTGTTCTAGATCTAGATTTGAGATTCCAGAAGGCGCACCAGGCCAAATAGCTTTCGGAAGCGTATGGACAGGGTAGGATTTAGGGTGAGAGTTAACGTTTGGAAAGGGGGGGGTGAATAAGAGTTAAGGCAAGAGATATAGATTTATTCAAATAACCTGAACATTAAGCTACAATATTAAGACCACCTGATAGCAGCAATAGTGCTTACGACTACTTTGACCACCTGGTAGAAAAAAGTACCGTCCATTTATTTTTTTACCTATTATTTGTTATTTAAGATCTAACTAGATCTATCTATCTATCTGTCTATCTATCTATCTATCTATCTAGCTATCTATCTATCTATCTGTCTGTCTGTCTGTCTGTCTGTCTGTCTGTCTGTCTGTCTGTCTGTCTGTCTGTCTGTCTGTCTGTCTGTCTATGTCTGCCCATAAGCCTGTCTGTCTATTTGTCTGCCTATTTAACTGGATGGGTGGCAGTGAAGCTGCCGCCAGATTATAAGGACGGTGATTTGTTAATTAAAGTCCATCTTCGTGCCCCATAGATTGTGGTCATCTCTGCTGGCGGCATGGCCAGAGACAGTCAGATCAATGAAATCTTGGCTTTTTAGATGTGGCTGTTGTCATTATTGATAGAGTTTTTTTTTTTTTTTTTTGCTTGTTTTTGTTTCTGTTTTTTTTTTTTTTTTCTTCTTTGGATTTTAAAATGTTTCTTTTTTTTTCTATATTTTTTATATTTGCTTATGTGTTTGTTTGTTTATTGTTTTGATACTATAATACATAAAGAAGTATTACTGATCAATGCAAGTATATTTCCAGGATAGACGAGACTTTCACCCTTCTGTATAATCAGTGGCACTTAAAGCTTCTTCTGTATTTAGTAGTTTAAGAAAAAATTGTTTAGTGATCCCTTTTGATTAAGTACTTTTTTTTATGTCTCTGTGTTTGTTTATCCGACTATTTGTTTAAGTTCAGCATTTAAAGCTACTGAATGCGAACGTTTCTAAGAATCTGGAGACTGTATAATAAATAATATCTTTCATTGCTTGTCCGCCCACTGAGGGCCAGAAAAGCGGAATTTTTTTTTTTTTTTTAAATTTCTGAAAGAGTGAAAGGCTGCGATCGGATGATGAGGGTGGATGGGGGAACGGTTTGTTTCTTCATACGCCTTTCAATTCTAACAAAGTGGAATTATCTCGGCCTTAGGAGGCTGCCTGTTTTGCTGACAATTTTTGTGGGTAGAAATTTGGAATTTGAGAATTTTGCCCGGACAGCGGCACTCCGTCTACTATTCGTCGATTTTGAACTGTTGAGGGTTCTTTAGTGTTCCCAATGCACCATCGTGACCTCCGAAATATATTCGCCCTTATCTGACAAAGCTAGATGTCAGACTTTCCTGCCCAGAGGAGGCCAGGGATCCAATGAGTCACTGAAAAATGCGGATTTTCGATCTTCGTGTCCTTCCAAACCCCATGCCAAATCACAGAGCCCCGGTGACTCCCTGGGAAGCGAACGATATAGAGGATTCTTATATATAACTCTGGGATGACACATGGTTATATCAGTCTTGGACAGAGTTACTCAACAACAGTACCACATTCCAATACATCACATTCGACTAAGCAAAAACCTGGAAATCCCCGGCTGCTAAAAATAGAACACTCTCTGATGTTTATTACCACTCCACCACGAGATCCGAAAAGATTTGTCATCGATCCCTTGCATTTTTATATGATTTTCTAAGTTAATGGCAGTGAACAGTTTGCAGTGTTTGTACCCCCTACTAATATTAAATGGGAAATTCCAGTCGTTCGCTTAGTCGGAGCAAATCTATTAGAGGAACAAACAACAAGGGATGGGTATTTATTTTTTAAAAAAAAAGGTCGTGGGGGGGGGGGGGGAATAGGGGGGCATTTGTTCATACATTGACTCATGAAATCCACGGAGTTCCAGTTATATATTAGGATAAGTTCGATTAATATTTAAAATATATTCGGTCTGAGGATTTTATTAACAATTTATTACGCTCGATAGAATAGGTCTTATCTGTAAGACACATCTCAGACATTTTCGCCTTTTTATTATTTCATAATATTGTAGCCTGCTGTGAAAAGGCAAATTATCTCCATGTGAGTGTCTCCCGAGTTCTCTCTCATGCCTGAGCCCTCGTTGTATCCTCAAACATTTCACACAAGAATGGAAATATGATCATCGCTTCCAGCATTTATTTAACCCTTTGTTCTCTATAGACTTTGTGAGCTTTTGCATTAATAACTGTCTCGTCTATTAATTATCTAGAGAGGGATATTGTTATTCTGACAATGAGGAGATTTTCTGCGGACAAAAACGCTCTTCCCACAGCATTCCTGCATGCTCATATTTGATTTTTGTAATACATTTCATGTAGCGGGGGATTAATTTTTATCCTCTTCTAAATAGATATATTGTGCCCAATATGCTATGTTGAAAGTAACTGAATGACGCTAGTATTTCCTTCCTAATGTAATATTTTTTGAAGTCTTTCAAATCAGACGGAGTTACTTTCTGAGCTTAATTTTTCATTATTTTTAAGTCCATTTTTCATGACATTTGATTTCTAAGTTTCTGGCTACTTAATTTTTTTCTACTGATTTTTTTTTTTCCTGGGGGGGGGGGGGTTGTTTTTCTTTTTCTTCTCACTTTTCCTTTTGGTATTATTCTCAACACCTTTCTCATTTTCAGTTAATTTTATTTTATTTTTATTTATTTATTTATTTATTTTTTAATATCAAGATACAGACTCTCCATTGGTCACCAGCTCAATATATCAGAAAACAACAACAACAACAACAACTAATACGCCGGATTAATAAACTGAGATTGCTAAAAGATTTTCAGAGCGCCAAAATCTCGAGCCTATTTTCTACTTCGTCAGGCCGACACTTATTGTGCAATCGTTTCACTTTGAGTTTGTAGTATAAATTTCATCACCGTTGACATCCTCACCATCATTTTGGATTTACAGTCATCATATATTTTTCAAAATGAGAAATCTCTGAAATACTTTTATTCAGTGTCTTTTTTTCCCCCAGAGATTTCTTTTTGTAACTATAAATACCACACCAATCTCAATCTTCGCATTTTTTATCAATTTGAAACAGGATCATTGGTTGGCAGTCTCTCTGAGCATTCAACGATTTTACATCGTTGACAACATCTACGACATCGACGCCTCCTCCTCATCGTGTGTACTCCCGTCACCAGAAAGAAGAACTGAGATTTCTAAGAAGTGACGTCATTCAGTCTGGCATCGTTAACATAATCATCGCTGTCTGCCTCAGACATCACCATCTCTCTACATCCACGGTGTGAGGTGTGATCTAGAACTGCAAATGTAAAAGAAAAAGTTGCTGTTATCTCATTTTCATCGACAGGATCGTCACTGCTTTCAACTTAAAAATTTGAAATCATAACTACTTAGAGATAAGCAACATTTACAAATCAGCAATACTGCATTTGAAATCATCACTGTTACTTCGAGAGCCGAGAAAACTTTGCAAGAGACGAACGAGAGTTATCATTGAGGGTTTGAATGACGTCATAGTAACACAATCCGGGTCATCCACAGCTGAGAGACTTGAATGATGTAACTTCTCAAGTCGTCAACGTTTTTGGTTAGCAAATCTGATGTTTGTATTCACAATGTCATCAATGTCCTGGCCATTAGGAATGACTTATACATTGTTTGTGCTGGCAATTCTTTGGTCACCTGGCATGTAACCTGCCCATAAACTTGACATCGTTGCATCTTCATCATCGCTCTATCCTCATCGTGAAGATCATCAAAGACATTTACAATCACAGACTTGGCAAAAACTTTGAATTCCCCCAGAAATTCTGCAAGTTCAAGAGAGAAGGAAGTAACTTAACTACGAATAGATTCAAGAGGAACAGTAGGATTTTTACGAAACCAAATTAGTTTTGAACATTGCTGTTCTCATTTTCATCCACCGCTTTCAGCACCATCATCAGCATCATCATCGACATCATCATTATCGCGGTTCATCATCCACCCCAGCATGCTCCGGGATCGGATGGCAGGTCGTCATGACATACGAGAGGTCAAAGGATAGCCATGCGAGCCTGGGCTAGGAGCGAAGTTTTACACCTGTGCTTGTTACTCCTAGCCGTCACCGAGATCGGGGCGTTTTTCGGGTGAGTACAGCCAACCACACCATTTAACATTTAGATATGTATACTGCTGCGAAATCCGCGCCTCTATTTTTGGCTACTCAGCCTGAATCTCGTGAAATCCCGTTCCTGTATTCAAATTCGGTATTAATCACTCTCGCGAGATCAGAAGGGGATTCCCCTAGGTGCGGGGAAAACGAGCGCGCTGATTTCACAGCACATACGATATATCTAATGACCACGCACACACCTATAAGCACATATAACGTAGAAATTCATTCACGGACAAAGACACACTCTTGCGTCCTTGTTTGAACACACACGGACACAAGAGTACCGGCACTAATGTTCAAGATTTTCTATCACAGACAATAAAAAAAAAAAAAAGATGCTCATTATACAAACCCACATGCATGTTCGTGTAAACTGTTACAAACACATGCACCCGTGCAGAGTACTCACCTTTGCGGTTTCCTTTCACAGACAGCAAAATGCCTATCATGCAGACCACCACATGTATACCACCCACACACACATATGCATGCTTGTGAACAGCCACAAAGACATACGCACACACAGAGTAGATCTACTCACGCTCAGGGTCACCCCTCACAGACAGAAAGATGCCCAGCATGCTGTTCTCTCGTATGGGAGCCTTGTGAGATCCCGGTCTTTGTGCTTCAAAGTCATCGTCGTCTTCAATCACACTTCGAATGAAGGTCAACCTCTGACCTGCAGACATGATCCGGGTATCCATGGCTATAGAGCAATTTGAAACAGCAAATTATATTCAGCTGCAGTCGTTGGGTGTAACTTGGTGTTCTGTCACATATGCTGATTCTCACAAGACAATCAATTGTGTCAGCTAACTCCAAACAGACATCCAATCGGAACAACAAAGTTCTCTGCTACATCCACTGATATGTAAAAAAAACTGATAGGTCTGATAACTCAGAGGTAAAGAATATGTGTTGAAATTTTACCAACTTACATAACTCCAGTGGAACTGTTACGTCATGTATATCCCGTGTTCACAGCAGATGCATGTAATGAAAATACACCCCCAGTGTCAAAGCTCAAGTCTGTGAAGACAGTAAAACTGACCACCCAAACCATAGATCTAAAGTTGGTCTATCTCAAAGTTGAGCAGACAATGTCATTGTCCGTTGGCAGTAATCGCCCTTGGCTGTGGAAAAATTGGAATGCGGAAGTTTTTAAGTTTTGTTTTCTTTTGTCTCTACATTTCGTGACCGTCATTTCTGCTGAAGGTGTACTACTACTGTCTCTGGTTTTTACTTGTTTGTTTGTTTGTTTTTAACGATAGGTACAGATTTATCTACATTCTTACATGCTTCCATAAACACCAAAGCACTGTGGTTCATATTTCATTTCTCGACCATATCCAGTCACATTGTCTTTTTTTTTTTAACACGGGATACCCGAGGCCTGTATCAAGGTGTGAATAAATACGGATATCAATCAAATATCACATCTCGCGATTGCATAAATTTAATGCGACGAACAAAATTGCTGACAGGAAAACGATATCGAATGGTAAGTAAACGAAGACAAGTCAGAGCCATTAACAACCTCTGTTTTTGTTACTTGGGATAGACAGCTCTTTGCACTATGTGCCACGGGGTTTCAGGATTACGCCGGTCAAGTCTGCTATTAGCTTACACTGTATATCGGGACCGGATTGTCAATTGTGGGTGTGTATATCTGGACAAAGTGCGACAACAATTTTAACAAACAAGCCTATTTGTCCAAACCTAAGCACAATTTTTGTTGAAATCATATAGCTCTGTACTATGTACATGAGCAAAACTTGTGCCGACCTTTTCAGACAAACAGAGATGGCATTTATTCGTCGTTCAAAGTAATATATAAAAAAAAAAAAAAAACATTCATATCAATCACCCGTCTGCGCATGGTCTTAAATTTTACTGACGTTCCTCGGGGCACAAAAAGTAAGACATTACAATTTACTTGTAGACTGATAAACTTGTTGTAACGATGCCAAAGAATTTTGATAATAATAAATGCCATCCTCAGACCTGAATCTATATTACTACATTTTGAGTTCTCATTGTACATATGATTATGGTTTTTAATTGTTTTGTTCTGCAGACATGATTGTGCTACACTCATGAACTATCGCTCTCTCCAAGAAAAGATAATATCATTCCCGTGTCTCTTATCTCGTGTACTTTTCCCCCACGTTATTGATCATATTAAAAAATATTTCATTCTGGCGATTGCTTTAATACGTTCTATAAAATTGTATACCGGTAATTAAAAGAATAGACCTTTCTTCTTACAGATCCAGAAACTTTCGTTGTCAGTGTGATACTCTTGGTCCTTGAACACGCAATATTATGATAACTCGGGGCATATGAAAATTAAATATCCACGTCAATGAATTCCATCTTCTCTCAGCTCCTAATTATTCAAACCTCGGAAGTCAGTTCTTTCAGTCTTTACAAATGTTACACGTGAAGACGGAAGAAAGACATCAACAACAACATCAGCAATAGAATATCCAATATAGGCATTTCAAATCCACCTGCTGTATGGATCCGGCTTAGTAGTGGCCAGTTCATATATTGTATATCTGAAGTAAAAGCAATATATAATATTCATAAGGCTTAACTGACCGCAGTGACGTAGTAGCGGTCAAGTGCACGGTCAGAACATAGACTGTGCTCAAATCTGTATTACGTTCTCAATACTGGTGTAGGCTTACATAGCTACTTATTTGCTCATGCGCAGTACTGTGTTTTTGTTATGTATTGGTTTAATTTTGATCTTCTTTGCAACTGACACTTCAGTCATCCACCTCCTGTTTACATGAATTCCGTTTGATTTTGTTTTAATTCTTTAAGCTTGGGCGCACGTTGATATTTTGGATGTTCATGCTTTTAATTTGCTTGTCTTCATTAAATATTTATTTACTGCTATTCATTTATTTGTTAATTTGTTTATTTGCTGTTTATCTGTATGTTTATTGATTGTTATTTGATTGATTTGAGTGATTAAAAATTTATTTATTTATTTACCCACATGTTTATTTATTGTCTTTTATTTCTTTGATTGGTTATTTATTTATTTTTTATAATTTATATATTTATTCTTCTCAAGCTCATTTTAAGCTGATATGTAAGAGCGTTTGTATTGTAACATACAAAAGTTCACAGAGACTTGCTAAACATGAGATTAGCCTGTTTCTATAGTTATCCAATAGTCAGTAGTGTTTCATATGATTGGGGATCGTCCTGACATCAATAATTTAATCTTCATAGTAAAGAGTATTTAATCTCCGAATTCCCTGAATTTTACGCGTTTTGTTTTCTCTTACTGACTGCCATATCTTTACACAAGAATCCTAGATATTTCTTCTGCATTAGTTCTTCTCCAACTTGTTCTGTAATTCAAGTTATTATTATTGCTTTTATTATTATTTGTTATTTATTTACCTATTATTACTATTTTTTTTTTTTTTTTAGATTTGCATTTAATTTTTCAAACTGATTTTAAGAAAACATGCAGCGAGGCGATGACTTATCTTTGGCAGCCCACAAGTCAGAATTTTCTAGATAAAATGTGCCCCATCCCCTTTTTTTCTCTATCTATCATCCCCTCTCTCCTCAAATCAACCTGCCAATCTTCATGTCTCAACTTTATCCTTAATACCATCACCGCCACACCTCCATTTCTTACTGGCAACAACGTCCTTTGCAAGTCAGATCACATCAGAGAGAAGAGACAGTAACGTTTAGGTTTTGAAGAGTAACTATAAGAAATATGGAAACAGAGACAGCACAAAATACGTATTGCATTATTATATGTAGTCATATTATCATAATCGGGAATTTCAGAAGAATTCATCAGTAATAAATATGGAGGAAAAAAAGATGGCGATTTTAATATTAGGCCTACCCTCGACAGTCATTATAATGCTGCCCGGGGTTTACTTGTGACGAAACCAATCAAATATTATTATTATTATTATTTTCTAATCCTTAATCACTTTACAGCTCGTTTTCTAAGCTGAAGTTTCTTAATTTGTTCAGGTAGCTTCGGCTATAGAACGTGGGCTCCGCCCCTATTTACGAACGACGATTTGGCATGAGAAGTCGCTGCAGTGCCCAGCTAATCCCATGAACCTGGTTTATCCCGACGCTAATCTTTCTGTTTTGCAGCTGGCATCAAACGCGACCTCTTTGCTGGCAGATTGCGTGATTGCCTGGTTGGCATTCTGCGACCAGACACAGCAAACGGTATGGCTGTCCACCCATCATTGTTGTTGTCTGACGTCATATGTTCTAATTAGGTCATTATAATTCGCTTTTCTCTCTCTCCCTCTCTCTCTCTCTCTCTTTCTTTCTCTTTCTCGCACACACATATTCATACATATATATAGGCACATTCACTCGATCTCTCTAGCTCTCCTTCATTCTCTCTAATATCACACATCCCTTACCCAGTTATTATTGGTCAGGCTCTCCCCGTTTCCTCCTTTCTGTTTTTCTTTCTTTCTTTTTCATCCCCCCCTCCCTTTTCTCTCCTTTCTC
>JBCAUA010047914.1:0-11724 GCA_038406235.1 Peronia verruculata
GGGTCGTATTTAAAGGGTATCTA
The DNA here is from genome assembly GCA_038406235.1 of Peronia verruculata. Taxonomy (NCBI): domain Eukaryota; kingdom Metazoa; phylum Mollusca; class Gastropoda; order Systellommatophora; family Onchidiidae; genus Peronia; species Peronia verruculata. Next base: position 24 of record JBCAUA010047914.1, read on the forward strand.
AGGACAACATGCGATGAAAATCTTTTCTCCTGAAAAATCCACTGTGAAGCATAATATTGTTTTTGTAGTTGTGTCAACGGACTTAAGAAATGATCAGAGGACAGAAACAGTCGTCATGGCCTGTTCCCAGCTTTTGAGAAGAGAGATGCTTTAGCAAGAAAATGTCATGTTCTGAGAGAGAGAGAGAGAGAGAGAGAGAGGGAGAAAGGGGGGGGGATCAGTAGAGGAGAATAGGAGATAATAAGAAAGAGACAGAGACGAAAGACACAAGAAATAAAACCGTAGAAAAAAAGACAAGGGACGAGTGAAGGAGAGAGTGGGGGAGAAAGACAACGGGGGATAGAGAGACGAAAGAGCATGAGAAAGAAAGATTAACAGCGAGTGAATGACAAAAAGAGGTGGAAGGGAGGAGTAAACAACGGAGTGAAAGAGAAAGACTCAAGCATTGAAGGGAGGAAAAGAAGAAAAGAAAGTGTCAGAAAAATGAACAGAGAGAAATACTTAGACAGGGAGAAAGAGAGGGTCAGAGGGAAGAGAGAGGCTGCCATATTTAGAGAGAGACAGTGCCAAACCTTTATAGATATCGCAGAATGGCGTAGGCAGATAATAGTTTCTTAACCTATCAAAAACTCTTTACGACGTGAACAGGAATTATCTCCCCATTTAGGAAAACTGATTTTCGTAGTTTGTATTGATTAATTCCTCAGTTGACCATACTTTTACAGTATTTATTTTACTTCCACATGCCCTCTTTCTCTGTTGCCCGCTCTCTGACTTTCTTTTTCTTTCTTCCCCTCCCCTCCCCCCCTCCCCCCGCCGTCTTTCTCTCGTCTCATGTCTCTCATTTCATCGCTCTATTCCTTTGTCCATATTTTTCTCCTCATCCCAACTCTTACCTCTTCCTTTCTTTCTCTCTCTTCCCTCTCTTTCTTTCTCTCCCTCTCCCTCCTCTCTCTGTCTCCCTGTTCTGCATGCTCTACTTTTTTGGAAGGGAGATGGTGTTTACTTGCACGTCCTCTCAGCTAATCGGCAGCAAAACTGGGCTGTTATGTTATGTTTCTCATCCAGTTTAACAGGACAAGTTACGTATGGCATGCAGAGCTGTACAAACAATTGGATAAAGTATGTGTGTGTGTGCGGGGGAGGGGAGGGACGGAAAGAGAAACTGCATTTAACCAAACCAAAACAAAACAAAACAAAAATATACACGTGTCCTTTCAATCCTAAGGAAGTTGGACTATTTGGGCTTTAACTGCCGGCTCATTTTAGCGAGAAGAAATTTGGAATATAGAATTTTTACCGGAACAACGGCGTCTCCGCCAATTCTTTATCTGATTTTTAACCGTCACGAGGTTTTTGACGTGCGTAACTCCGAAAGATATTCGTTATTATCCCTGAAGGCTAAAGAGCAGGTTTCGAAGCCGGCGGACCATTTAGCCAGAGTTGTATTAACTTCCCTCCCTCCAGTGTGTAACTGTAACTGTATAAGGCGAGGCTGAAATTCCAAGACCACCAAGTAGCAATAAACCTTCAGTCAGATGCTGGGGTTTATTTGATTAAGGTCATGTTCGATGTTGCGTCCTCATCAGAGCTTCTTAGTTCGTGCAAAACCTTTCTCAACCCTGGGACTAGAATTTTCTGTGCTTTTGCTGTGTTATAATTTGTTTAGTCAAAAAAAGAGCAAAGTGGCTAGAAATATCGGAGTGTTTGGCAATGTTTGCCTATAGAGAACAATTTTTCGAGGGTTTTTTGTCAGATAGAAACGAGTGTTTTATTGGGGGTGAGGGGGGTGAGGGGTGGGAGGGGGCTTCTCCGAGAAGTGATCCTCAGTTCTTATAGTTGGATAACTGGCGTAAGGTACTTATAATCTATGTGCTTTTACTCAAAGGGTTAGATGCCGGGGTTACCGTTCCACAAGACCGGAGAATCGCCACGTCACTGGAAAACGTGACATTAAAGTGGTTCCAAGCCCATTGTGGCATTTCAGCCTTGGATACTTCTACGGCGAGGCAGACATGTTACAGCTCGACCTCAGTGTCACCTTCTGTTCTGTCAATTCAGCTGATGTCTAATTTAAAAAAAAAAAAGAGCATGAACAGATGCGTATATATATTTTAAGCCATTCCATGCCAGAAATAAAGTTGCAAAAGACATCACATAACATAGTGTTATGTTATTTTTTTACCACGGTTGTGGACAGCTGAGATAACCACCACTACACGAGGTTGAAAAGCTTATAAAAACCATTTTTTGCCAGAAATAACAGTTTACTCAAAATTTTTGTTGCAAAGTTTTTGTTTACTTATGACCAAGGACAGAAAGAGAAATGCTGCACTTTCTCAGGAAATAGAAAATTTTAATGTGATGCTCGTGCTGTAAAGTCTAATTATCCCGGCGAATGCACATGTTTCCCCCGGGAGCACCAGTGTGATGCTGCGGGACGTGGTAGGCTGTTTATTTCCGACATGGTAAAGAAGAGCGTGCGGAAAATGGAGAGAAATGAAAAAACAGACAGACGGGAAAGGACAGAGAGAGAGAGAGAGAGAGAGAGAGAGAGAGGAGCATCAAGGCATGAAGAGAGAGAGAAAGTGCAAAGACCTCAGTGGATGTAGATGAGTGTTATGGGCAAGCACAGATTTCTTATCCCCTCAAAATAAAAAAATGCACACAACGTGAATCGTGGCATTACCTCAGTCGAGCTTATCTTTTTTATACATATGAATTCTTCATTATAGCTCGTTAGGTGTATTTTGGGTTATATTTATTAAGTGAACGTAAGCAACTTTTTTTTTTTTCACCGTCAAAGGTGAACACTCTAATGTTGCGAAATTCAGAATTTAAAGACTGAATGTGCATTTTTGATCGACAAGAGCTTGAAGATGCTGTTCATGTATGATTTCATTTCAACATCAAGATGAAGTTATTTATATTACGTGTTATTTGCTTTTTTTTTTTTTTATTGTTTAGTTATTTGCCGGTTGGATAGTCTTTTTCTATTTTATACAATATATTATGATTTCATCATTATTATTGTGGCTACTTGCAGTAATTTCAATTTGCTGGTGGAATAATAAACAGAGAACACAAGAGCATGTCGAGATCTATAAAAACCAGCGATGAATATCAAGAGAATCAGAGGGCACTACCGGCACGATAAAGTGGCAGAATATCATAAATTATGTCTGGCAGTGGAAACGTTGGTGAATCTTCGGCGCATTGTAGTCGAAATCGTGCCAGTCTGCCGCTGAACAAAAGTTCAATATCCAATACTCTTTGACACACACTGCTAGTGGAAACAAGGGTTTGACTTTATTCGCCGCAAAACTACATACTTCAATCTTTTGATATTGTTATACATATTTTGATATCCCAAATTTTTATACATAATTCGATATCTTTTTAAAACTCATAAACATGTTATTCATTATCACTGTATTAATGTACTCACTGTGTTAGACACAATATAGCCGTTATCGTGCCGATGTGCCGTTAAACCCCAACACTAACAAACAGACTGAAGCAAGAAATTTAGTACAGGCGAGAAAAATGGTCAAGGTGAGGTTAAATGGAGACTTTCTGTCCGTTGAGAAAGATTATCCGTGGCTCACGCCCTGGCAGTTGTGAGAGAGACGACAGTTGATTGTGATTATGTAAGAACGTAGGAGATGGCGTTACTGTTTGTTCGTTTAATATTTCGCCCTTGCTTCGATCGATTGAGACTGAATTATTAACAGTACTCTGTAATGGTTGGCACTTTGCTGGCCATGTCTCACGAGGCGGCTCGGGAAGTCGCTTCGTCATCATGTGAGGCATGTTCTGTCGTTTGTCTGTAGGGCACTATCGAATTCAGCTGATTCATTTTTAATGTCCCTGACGCCCGAGGCTAGAAGTATTCCAGCCTGTCTCACAAACGTTTCGTCGCTATTGATGGAAATCAGTCTGATAAATTGAATGATTTCTGTATTGCAAGGCATTAATGAGCCCTAAAGTGCGAAAATTTCAGTGACCCGAACAGCAAAATGCAAAGGAAATCTAACCCACTCAGACGCACTTGACTGACACCTTGAGCATAACAGAGCACATGCAATTGCTAAAGGAAAAGAAACCAACAAACCGTAACTTTTGGAAGACTTGAGGAGGAAGAACAACAGATCTTTAGCTTTTAACACTTTCAAAGGGTTTTAGTGTTCAGAAGGAATAGACACTCTTGTCAAGAGAAATGGTTTCACTCAATAACTTTAAAAAATAATAAATTCTTTAAAAATAAAATTCCAGTCCCCATCCTCTCTCTCTCTCTATCTCTCTCTTTCTCTCTTTCGTGTTCAGAACTTCCCTGCAAATTTTGGGAGCACGGCAAGTGTCCAGATTCCAAGGAATCATTTTGAGATTTTTTTTTTTTTTTTTTAAATTTGCTGATTTCGAAATACACAAGGAAATTGAGTTCTAAATCAGGAGCTTGACATTTATACAATGATATAAACTTATTCATTATGGAGTGGAAATTGCATTTGATCGCGGGATTAACATTTTAATGCTGAATAATATGCATGCATAGAAATACACACATAATATAGATATTTGGGCATGCAAACCTTCATTTATCCACACATCTCATGCAGCATAACGGGTGTATTGATAGCCAGTATTGAAAATTGCATGTTTCCGCCTTTCAGGATTTCTTGCAGAGTACCTAATACACTGATTTGCCTTGCTCTCCAAATTCACGCCATTTGTCTAACAGGCAAAACAAGTTTAAAATATCTCTTTGGAACTGTGGTGAAATGGGACAACTACGTAGAAACCCAGTATGTACTGAATGCCATATTGCTGCTTGAGAAAGTGATTTTCTTTATTTTTCTTTATTTTTTTTCCCTGAGTCTTCTTCTTCATCTTCATCTTCATCTTCTTCTTCTTCTTCTCCTCCTTCTCCAAGATAACCACGGCCAGGAGGTTGAAAGGCGTAAAGAAAACGTTTGCTTCTTCCTCTCCTTTTTCTTTTTCTGAATAGCTTGGTTAAAGTAAAGGGCTTGGTTACTCAACAGCGAGGTAGAATTATCATTGTTCAAATGTGACAGCAGAGCAAGAAAATAACTTCCTAGTTTCAGGCATCACCGTATTGTGATTGTGTGTACCGGTGTGATGGGGACTGGATCGTGATTTGGCGAACTAAACCTGATGTTCACTCCTCATGCAAACACTCACCAGCTCACGGTGACCTGTCTTTTCCTTTAATTACAGTCGCCCTCCTCCCTCCTCCCCCCCCACACACAGTACACCACAACTAGTACCACAACCACAGTGTCATTCATTGGTGAGCACACCACAGATTGGCGTGGCTTGCGTGTGTTCAATTAGTGGACACGGTCATGGCGAATGGCAGGCTCTTTCAAGGTTGAGAAAATTAGGGAAATTGGAAAGATGTGCCGAGGTGCAAAGTTCTGTTGGGAGGAAATCCATTCTAATCCAACAGCCTTTGATTCTCACACGCTGTGCTTCTCCTATCATTATTTATCTCGATGATGATTGTTATTAATCAAAGTCCTATTTTTAATACTGTTTTCCTATAGCGGAATCCACTTAAGGTTGCAAAATATTATAAATGTAATTTGTAAAATATTTCTTTCACATACTGGAAGCTTTTTTTTTAAAATTCATTTTTTATTTTCATTATTATTATTTTTTAATTTTTTTTATTTTGCCTATTGTTATTTTTAAAATTATTTTTATTGCTACATGTATTTTTATTTGTTCAAAATGTTTACAAATTTATCAAGGTTTTTTGTCTTTCAGGAGGTTATTGAAGTTTACTAAAAAATCTCACATATTTTGTTTAGGCCTAGTTAATCAATGAGTAATTTATTATCTGAGACGTTTAGGTCTCAACATCAGAATTTATATATATAATTCTTTTCTTCATTTTTTGTTTTTGCCTTACGTGTTTCAAATAACAGGAGCATGATGTGATCTTTTTTCTTTCTGTACAAAGCTTATATTATATCACTTGTATTTGACAAACGGAGGTTTCATAGTTGACTGAAAACATAGCTCACCTTCCAGCTTTTAGGACGCAAGCACATTCATCCCCCCACCCCCCACCCCCCACCCCAATTGCACCGGACCTGCTAAATAATGCAGTCTCATTTCCAGACTGACCGTGTGAAAGATCCCTTTGACAATCTTGAAAGTGCTGGGAGTGGGCTCACTGAAGCTTGTCTCCATTAGTCACATTGGTACAGTGGTGTTGCATAACCCATAGAGTAGTGTAGATACCATTAGAGGACGAATCTTTTTGTTCTTGGAGCCGTTGGATGTGTGACTGCTTGACACAGGATAATACCCGACGTGGATAATAATTTTGCCTACTTGTTGCAGACTACTCCTCGAAGTCAAGTCAGTGATTCTGAAGATCGCCTTTAAACCTTTATCTCCGTCAAATTTCTTAACGTTGGTAAAAAAAAAAAAAATGTCATAGTCTCCGTTAAGTTGGTTCCGCAACTTAATGGACAACGTCTGACATATTTATTTATTTATTTATCTATTTATTTATTTATTTTGTGTGCTCTGTTAAAAAAAAAAAAATTCCTATGTATACTACATTTCGGCAGTGTATCAACAGTGTCGAGAACATGGCACACAGAGCATTTTTTTTTTTTAAAGAAAAACACCTAACACTAAAAACACCTAACACTAAAAGTGTTGCGAGAAAATTTTGAACCACCAAGGTTTCTATGGTGATCAAATAAATATCCGTGTTTTAGGAGAAGATCCCGTACGTCTTAAACGCAACAGCGAGCGAATGCCTTGTTTCTGTTTGTTTTTTGCAAATTCATTTAAAAATGCAAAGTATAGAGAACGAGCCTGACCACATCGGCTTTCTAACACAGCAGTGGTTGATGTAACTATATTTTGATGTACTGTAACTATATCTGACGTACTGTAGCTATATCATGACGTACTGTGGCTACATCTTAAATACCTTGACGCACAGTAAAGTTTTGAGCCTACCTGAATAGCATTTACCAGTGTAGCATATTCGGCGTTGGGCCGTCGCGTTCAAAAGAAGGCTGCGCTGTGAATGAATTTATAGGGTAAGTAATTGAAATGCATTAGCCCTGGAAAGATATAAAACCATCCGGATGTCCATTCACCAGAGAGCGTTAATAAGAAGAGGGGCAGGGAAGGAGGAAAACGAAAGGTGGGAAGCAGTCATATATACAAATCATTTTTCAAGCATATTTCAGTAAGCCCATGGTCTAGATCATCCAATATTCTCTCTCTCTCTCTCTCTTTCTCTCTCTCTCTCTCTCTCTCTCTTTCTCTCTCTCTGATTGAAACCAACTGTTGCAGATATGAACTTTTTTAAAATGTAATGTGTCAGAATAGTAGAAGTGAAAAAGAAACATATTCCTCATGAAACAACATATTATATGTAGTATAGCACAAAATTGTATGCATTGCGCTCAAATACAACTTCCATAACACTGTGAGCTTTTACCTCTGAAGTTTGGAACATGTTACATTCATTATTATTATTGGTTACTTTTCAATCCTAAGAAATAGAATTATGTCAGTGGTAGGAAAACTCCTCGGGTGGAGCCAGACAAGTGACTGTCTTCAGAGGAAGAGTGGATTCTTTCATCAGATGTTTCGGCCTTTAACTTCCTGACATCTTCTAGAACCTCGGCCACATGACTTCCGATGTCCGTCACCCACCTTTTTATTATTATTATTATTATTATTCCGTATACAGGTAAACGGGAATTCAATAATTTTGTCCGGATGGCGTCGTCACCGCCTATTCTTAATCCGATTATTAACTGCGATGGGTCCGTTAAGATGTGTATTGTAATCTCTGAAATATACTAAGCCCTTATCTGATAAGGCTAGATGTTGGGCTTCCCTGTCCAGGAATCGATGAGATGGCTGAGTCATTGGAAAAAAAAATGCAGGCTCTGTTCCCATCCCCTGATAAAATTCGAATTTCGAACCCGTGCAAAAGTATTGTGGCCGAGGAGGGGATGCCCAAAGCACGAGGTCACGGTGATCCTTTTTTACACTCGGTGAACCGTCCTGTCCTAGTTCTGTCCCTGTGATCGGCTTTTCAACAATAATGGGCTGCATGTAGCTGACACGTGAGCGAGTTTTGAAACAATTTATTCGTAAACATTCCGTATGCTGCACTAGCAGCTATCTGTGTTTTCCATCTATATTTTCCAAATGTCTCCGGGAATTCCACGCGTTTTTGATTAATGTTCGTCTCCCCTTACGCTTCGCCCCCTTTCTTCTTAGTGGTCTCCCTTTCTTTGATGTTTCCTTTCATTGACTTCAGTTTTGAATTTTCATCAGTGTTGTCTTCAATTTTTTGTCGTTCATTGCGTTCAGCCTGGTTAGGTTTTACAATGGTTACCTCTGATCTTTTCTTTTTTATGCTGCCCCCCCCCCCCGGCCGTCCTCCCCGTCGTCAGATTTTTATCTGACTCACTTTTAATTTTAAAGTGTCCCACTTTTTATCGGGACATTTTCTGCTCTCTTAACTCATAGAGTTCGGGTGGAAATTATGCAGGATTGTCAAGATGTCTGTGATGACATGCTTGATCATAATTTATTTGAAATTGTATGCCTTTAAGGTGATGGAATATACGTACCATGCTACTGCAGATCATTGTATTACTATTTAATTAAAATATCATTGTGAGTTTTACTTGGATCATATGGATCCATTTCTTAATTCATCCAGGGTTAATTCTATATATTTTGCTGTAACTGTTTCAGCTTTCTCGTTTGTTTGTTTTTTTGATGATTAGAAATGTAAACCTAAATTTAATTTCGCTCGTCTCATTTTGTGCCACTTTTGTATTTGTCATTCCAGGTGGCCTATGAAAGCCCGAACGATGAGGATGAGTGAGCCTGGCTTGATGAACAACATGTTAGTGGCATTACCCCTCTGACATAAGGACTTGATCGCACTGGCACACACAGCAGTTGGAGACCAAAACATTGTGATTACAGCAGCTGCAAATCGCGATTGAAAGTTAACACAGGAACGTTGGACATATAAAACTTTCATGTTGGATCTTTGCATACATATCACTGAACCTGTCGGTCTGGTTCTTTGTTTCATTCTCATCAGTTGTGCTGTCTAGAGGACACTGTTGTTTTTTTAATGTTAGCTGCCTTTGTTTAGCAAAGTGGGACCAATATCCTCAGAATTTGTTTAAAAAAAACTTGTAAAAAATTTATGAACCCGGGAAAATTTAACCGAGCCAATTCACCAGCAACTATGGCCACCAAGGTCGCGCCTTTTCATCATCATCATTCCGAAAGCGCCATCCACAGGGTCCAAAGCACTAGCGCACTCCGAATTCCAACACAACGAAAAACCTTTTGGCAGAGGTAAGCACTTAATAGTATACTACTTCAGTCTCATTTGAATATATGCATAGAATACGAATGCTTTTAGTAACGGTTCAACAGCATTTGCATACTTCTAATCTAGTTCTTCTTTCTTCCGACAATAATTTCTGCCTGCTTTCTCTCTGGGCTAGGCACAGGCCAGCTCTGTGGATCTTGTTTTTGTGTGCCACGATGCGATTGTCACGGCAATAAAAGCAAAAGAATGCTCATCGGGAACTGCTTATCTATTTACACTATAAATTGGCAACAAGAGGCTCATGGCTGAATGTATCCATCTGAAATTTGGCACACAACATTGTTGCATAGAATCTGTGTCTCTATTTTCATGAAGCCGAAAAAAGTTTACTAAGTTTGACGTTATTCTAAAAAAGATATAATAACTGAAAGGTTAAGTCACGAGAGTGTTTGATCCGAACTGTACGTTCGATAGCATGATGCATTCAAAACACGAAACACGTTTTCTTTGCATAACATTCAGTTTTATCTTCCAAAATACAAACATCGCGATGTGCATACTTGCCATACAGTTTAAGTTGTAGGACATTATCCGTTTATCAAAATTTAAGTAAAATAGTCTCCCATGAAGGCCGTGAGTTCTCTTCTAGTACAATTTATATCTGTATGCGAGCTTCCCGTCATGGACCCAAGTTTTCATGATATATTCCGATAAAGACATCCTTTTCTCAGCGCGGTTATGTGTGCGGCTGTGATTCTGTGTGAACTGCTCTTGTCATAGTTGTTGTTGTTGTTGTTGTTATTATTATTGCCTGCGACAGACCACTTGACCCTGTCAAGAAACTTGATTTCCCAGCGAAAGCTTCCTCTCCCCATTCTTTTCAAGTGAGAGCTCAGTGCCTGTCGAGTGATGATCACAGATGTATATCGTCTTGGATAATTAGGTATTTTTTCAAAATCACATGACCTAGGGAACATCGCACACATGTGGCTTTGTTTATATGATGTGACAAGTCTGAGAGCTCACCATTCGTCCAGATTTGTCTGCCATGCGCAGAGCAAGTAAACAAAGCCACATGTGAGCGATGCTCACAAGGTCATGTGATTTTGAAAAAAAATACTTAATTCATGTGACCAAATGTGGTGGGGTTTTTTTTTCTGATTTTGTTTGTTTTTTCCACGTATTGGTAGTGTTTATAATTCTGACACTACGCGCCAAGTCGCCGAATCTTTTCTAGCGTAGCTGCCTTGCCTCGGACCCTCGACGAGCGCAAGTCCACCCCAACATGTAGCCTAATCTCCCGTCTAATTTTCTCTTTTTGCTCATTGATGAGCATCTGTCATCTTTTGTCATCTCTTAAAGTCTTTGATATTCCTTCTTTATCCATAAAGATTATTAAGAGAGACATTGAGATTAGTTATAATTTTCTATAATCTCCTTGTTTCATGTGGTTAAGTCCAAGAGATATTGGCCCAGTTGTTGGGCAAACTGTATTATCTTTGATCTCTGGAAACTTTAGGATGAAATGAGAACCTTTCCGGCTTTCTCTCTCTCTCTCTCTCTCTCTCTTCTCTCTTTTCTTTGAGTTTTTCGCCTAGCTGTTTCTTTCTTCTTTACTCGCTCATTGTCTTCTCTCTTTCATCCTCTGACATCTTGTGGAGAGGAGATTGCTGTGGTTTCTGTTGGCTAATGCTTGTTTAATTTAACAAGCTTGGCTAGTTTTTTAGCATATGTTACACAAGAATAGAATACAGTGGTATTCTCATGGAATCATCTCATAGCCAATGCTGTCTGTTTGTTGAAACTGTCTCTTTATTCTTCTTTTGAACAGCGTTAGTTCTGTTCTCAGTGTTTGCAAGAAGAGCACTACTGAAAGTTTTTTTGTTTTTTTTTTAACACGTTTTCAGTTTAAAAAATTTTAAGGCATTTTGGATAAATAATCACTGTAAAACGGATCTCGCGCTCGAGCCAAATCTATGGCAGGGTAGGTAACTCAGAGTAGACTAAGATTGTCCTTAAATAATTCAGCAGTTGCTGCCCTTACTTCAGTTTCTACATTGAACTGGAATATAACAACCTTTGAACTGTGAGGCTTTTTGCTATGATTAATTTAATAGAATAATAGTAGGACGCATAATTTGCTCTGTTGTTTCTGGTAAAATTAGGGGAAATCTCTTCGGCATGGGATAGTATCAGATGAAATATCACCTAGTGTGGGAACTTGGATTTTATTCCTCTTATGTTCGACTTCGTTTATATATAATAATAATAATAGAGAGTATTTATATAGCGCTTATCCCCGTAATTACAAGCTCTAAGCGCTTTACAATC
>JBCAUA010047925.1:0-11724 GCA_038406235.1 Peronia verruculata
ACAACAACAACAACAACAACAACAACAACAAAAACAACAACAACAACAACAACAACAACAACAACAACAACAACAACGATGACGACGACGACGCCAACAACAACAACAACAACAACAAACAACAACAACAACAATAGAACAACAGTAAAAGAGAGATTCAACCAGTAAAGAACGATCAATGAACACTTAAAATGTGGATCAATTAAAAAAAAAGCCCCCAGAAACAGGGAAAAAGTATACATTGCTATATACACGCTTGAAATATTCTAAGCTTCCTTAAAATTCAGTAGATTCGTCCTTCCGAACACACCACTCTGTTAAAGGTGAATCTAAAGAGAAACAAAAAAGGAGGGATAAAAAGCTGTGCATGTTTCAGCAAAATGATCTGTTTCTATAACCTCTCGATAAAAAAAAAAAAAAAATCGATACTTTGTAACGAGTGTCACCTAATGGATGTGACTCTTTGATCTTGTTGAAATAGTTTGCCGTTTCCTAGGAAACATGTTACAAAAGCACATAGTTAGTCATGTGCTTAGCACTGATAGCTTGCAGCAGCTTTGGGAGATATTGATGTAGATCTCTTTATGTTCATATATGGTTTTGCTATTCGTAGTCTTGTTAGCCGTGGTAATCTCAATCGTTTTCCACCATTGTTAGACAGAGGATGTCAGTGGAATCCATCATGTACAGGCTCGTTATTAAGCTTTGAGAGATTTTCCTGAAGGTGAAGATGACTCTTCATCGCTGCAACATAATATTGTACTGATGTCTATAGATCTGCGTGGCTGGATAGTCTACATTTTACATAAATTCTATTTCGTCTTAATACATTGAGCTTGCTAGTATAAAATAACCATCTTTGTTGGATGCAAACGTGTAGGGCAATCTACCTGTCTCTGGATATCCACTGTTTAGAACCAGCTTTCTCTCCAGCATAAATTTATGTCCTTTGTTTTGCTTCTTGTTCGACCAAGACAATATTTTTAGTAATTTTATGATATACTTACCAATCAATATTCAAATGTATCCCCAATCCTAGCGCTACACCATCGTGTCTCGAGATGAACCGATGCCGACGACGAATATTCAAATAAATAACATTTACCAAATATAGAGATTTTCCATTTATGTATTTAATGAGTCGGTGTGACTCTGTTAAGGCTGCCCGTATATCAGAGGAATTAGTTATGTGACCTCAGTTTATGTCATGCTTAAAAAATGAAATGTCTACATTATGCATTTCTTCTCACGGCATTTTTGCTTGGTATTAACAGAACCAGAGTGTGGGTGTCATTTCCAATGATAAATTCATACAATGAAAGAGTAACACAGACAAAATTGTGTCAGTGGGATCAGTTGGTCAGAGTGTCTACCTGACCCTGAAAACCTCCAAAATAGACAGACCAAAGTCCTTACTAACGTACTTAAAGAAACGCCTTTGGTCTGGAAATCGCTATTTTGGGAAAATCGCAGTTTGCCTAGCTTTGCGATCTCTGTTTTGTCACACAACTAACTATGAGTTTCTGGAAAATGAGAAGAAGCAGTAAGCTGCCTTTAAACTATTGTGGAAATTGATGCTTAAAAAGCTGCGGAAGCGATAAAGCTGTAATAAAAAAAAAGAGGTTCTGTCAACACGTACACCTAGACCTTGCTAGGGAGCAGACCTTGACCTGTTGCCTCAACCGGAAAAGCTCCAGGGGGCGGCCTAATGTGTGGAAGCTCATTCTCCCCTTCTGGAACTGATTTACCACGAATGACCGACGATGAAATCATATCCCCTAGGCATAATTAGCCAGAAGTACACAAACATCAATTTTCACTTTCCTTTCCATCTTTTTCAAGCGCTTTCACTCCTCACAAGAATATCCTCACAATCATGCATCACTCACGGTAATTTTTATTTTCTCGCAAAGCACACATCCAACCAGCTAACTAGTTAGCCAAGCAGCCAAAAGACAGACAGACAGAAAGACAGACAGACAGGCAGATAGACAGACATACAGCCCCCCCCTCCCCACCTTCAACCTCTGATTATGCTGTTGCAAGTACTTTTTCTGTCTGGATACAAATATGCACAATGTAGTGTGGCCGGAGTAGATAAGTGCAAACGGAAAAGGAATTCCCCCATATACGCAGCAACCGTACAAGAACAAGAATTCGCCTTGAAGTACACCCCACGGTGTTTTTCCTTCTCTTACTAGGAAGTAAAGTGTCATTGTATACAGCTTGACCTAGCACACACATATATTATTATAGTGGCAAAACGTCAATGATTTAAATACTTTCATTTCATTCAACACACAAATGTGGGCAAACCCACCAAACACACACTCACACAATGATATCAACGGAAGACAAATATCTTTATTATTCAAGATATAGTGCAACAACAGAATGTAAAGCTAAATGTCAGAACTGAACAACAACAACAAAAGAATTCTCATATGAGACGCGACACGATGAAATCAGGCGCTCGTCAAATTGAGGCGACCAGTGAAATCATGTGTTTTTTAACAGTGAATGAATTTTACGTTGTTTTTTTTTTCTTCACAGACGGCTTTTACATGAATCTAAAAATGCATTTCAGGTTGAAATTTGCTGAAATCCATTGAGTAAAAGCCCCAAAATTGTAGTTTAGTGGCATGGCCGAATAAGAATAAAGAAGGATTAACAAAGGTGATTGACCATTTTCTCACTAAATGCTGCTGCAACAACAGGTTACCTCATTCATTTTTGATTGCCAATATCTCGACTTCTACTTAAGGTAGAGCATATTTGTTTTCACTCACAGAAAGGGCACTGAATAATCTTCACAATGATACCAATAACTCCAGATGCTCAAAATTTGACAAGAGCCTGATTTCATCGTGTCGAATCTCATATAATGTCCTTCACGTAGGATGTACTGCATATAAATCTTTCTCATTCTCTTATGCTGTTCTTGGAGTATAAAAAAGAAAATTGTTGACATAGACCAGAATCAGCTGATGCTTTACGCGAATACGAAAGACCCTAATGGCGGTGGCCTGTTCGCCAGCTAGGCTTCAAGTAGGAACGGAGTTTTCGACATTTCAAAAGCCGCAGGACTCGGTTACAGCGTATGAGGCTGGGAATTTTGTCCAGCTTTATTACTAAATTATAAATGTCCTATGTTTACATTTCGGTCATACTTAGGAGTCATCAGTATGAATTATGGCAACAACAAGTATTAGCGGTATTTAGCCTATTGTGTAGATGTACGCAAATACATAAGACTACTTGTCAACAATATGGCTAAGGTCATCACCATAATAGCATGACAAACACCTGCCCACACACCATAATTACAATGTTGAGCTGCATACACTATGTAGTAACAGTCACACGTTATTCAGTAATTCTGGCTTGGCGCTCATATTATGATGTGTAACTGTACTCCCGAACGCGCAGTACAATGCCACTAATGTTTAGTCCTGGTACAATCAGGATTAAGTAAAAACTTAATGAACTACCAATACAGTCAACTTTATACGATACGACTCTTAATTTTGAAGATCTAAAGGTCGGTCATCTCTTAACACTACACGCCATGTCTTCTGCTCAGTCTCTTCCCACTAATTTGTAGTTGCCGTTGCCATCACTACTATTAAAAAAGCTACGTTAACACTGGTGTTAGACATAGTCTGATAGCCTAAGCAGACCGTAACTGTAATCAAGTTCACGGCAGTCAGCTGATTGTGGTCTACGTCATCAGTCATGTGGGTGCCGTAAGAATAAAGGAACACTAAAAGTTACGGCTTCGTTTTTGAAAACCGCTGCTTCCTATCTTGGCGTTCTCATGAGAGCAGAAAACCTCGCAGAATCCTGGCCGTAACCACGCGCTTGTGTGAGAATAGGCCTCAAGAAGCGGTTTCTAGCTTTTTCGCTACCAACCAACGCAACATGCGTTGGTCCGTCCACCACTTCACCACCAACCAGCGCATCATTCGTTGGTCAATAAATTTAGATTTAGGCCTCCTAATTTAAATAATCTGGCCAGCAGACTGCTATGAACTGTCTGTTTACATCCGGTTCATGGACTTCGGTGGTGTTTTTGAAACGTGCATGTTGTTTTGATCACTTTTTTGGGGGACTGAATTCAAATTGTCCTGTGGTTGCTATCGGCAACAAGGATTTGTTTACAATGTTGCAAGTGCATAATTAAATCTCTCAATCAGTGACATTCATAATCTGGGATATTAAGTTACAGTGCATATACTAGTTCTAGATCTATGTGTGATAGGATTTTCATGTGCAAGAAAGGTAGATCTACGTGTAGAATTGATAATTTGTTGGGCCTTTTTTATGTTCCCTCTCACTTTAACACCCCAAAACATGCCAAAACATTACATGTTGCAAATAAACTCACACATATGTTATTAAGACCATCCATTTGATACACAACATGTCGTCCTAGCTGTATTCCCCGATTTGTTACAAGTTGTTTTGACATTACCACATAAAATTGGTTGTCGTGAAAATATATTCCTTGGGTAGGGCTTGAAACCAGACTGGTAGTGAAAGTTCTAGCAGCGATAAGTTTCGAGACCCACACTAACTCAGGTACACAGCTCTGCACCTTGTGCTGTACAGGTCTCCGATCAACCCTGTCTTCCAGAAGTTACGCATACATTACACCTCTTTTCTTGTCGTCATCGACATAAAATCGGTCTCATCTAGAGCAAGGCGGACGAGAACAAATAATATAACTGAAGAAAAAACAACAAGGGCCTTGTGCCCTCACTTTTAACAGTATGCCACCTTTTTACTTTTGCTCTGCGGGGACATGAGTGGATGGGTATTTTTATGCAGAAGCACGCCGCCTTCTGACATGCACAAAAACAGCCAAGATAGCACCCGTAAAAGCGGGGCTGAAAGGCTGACACAGCTCGACTCGACTTATAATATATCAAATTTTTGACAAAAATCCTCATCATCATCATCATCATCATTATTATCATCATCATCATCACCATCATCATCATCATCATTTTATAAAAATACAACAGAACTGTCAGACCGGAACTAGCAAAACAATTCAAGAAAAACAAATAACATAGAAATCTATATCCAACTTGACTGTGATGATAATATTCGCCAAACTTTCAAGCCCTCTTGGCTCTTCTTCGGGGCAATAATGAAAATATATAGAATGTAAACAGGGTACTGCTGTGCACGAAAGAAGTGTTAATAAAATGATTTTTTTTTTATTGTAAAGGAGAGGCGTTTTAATGTTGTTTGAAAAGGAAATTTAAAAAAAAAAAAAAAACATTTTTAGAGCAATTTAAGTTTTATAACTATTGATTTACAATGGTCAGATCAAATCAAGGCATGTAACATAATTATTCTGGCAGTCTATACAACTTTTTAATATTTATCTCTAAGGGAGACATCACCGAAAATTGTGTTGTTCTTCACTTTGGAAACAAATTGTACACTCCTCTTGATTACGCAGTGAGGCCAAAATCATTAGATCTAATACTAAAGAGTGAATTACAGGAATACCCTAAGTACATGAACAATAAAACAACAACCCAACTGCACATTTAGTTGTCTTAATCTCTTGAAAAAAAGATATGCAGTATTCTCTGAAACGCAATGCACTAGTTGCTAAAAGGGAGTTTTCGTAAAAATCAAAATTTGGCTACTGCAGTCTAAAAGACTTTTAATGTAATGCTTTTGTTTTGTTGCACTGTTGTGGATATAGTGAGACTCAGTGGCATGCGGGCAAGTCATACACTTAGGGTTATCACAATGTCTGAAATAATTCTGAGTCCTAATGTTATTGTTCGAACGTTTTCGGACCAAAAGATTGGATAAACTGGGGGGAATTTTTCGTGCGAAAATGGGAGGATCCTTGAACATGCTTTTAGTCCTCTCTGATTTGCTTAGGATGTCGGCGTGCTTGTTATATAGCTCTCTCATGTTGGGTAATTTTTTATTATGTTCTAATACACATACAAGAGGACGATGAGTGTTTTTCTGTTTGTATCTCAATAATTCATCTCTCTCCATAGTAGTAATGTTATTGAGGATCGGATCAATGATGTCAGATCTGTAGCCGTTTTTGATTAGTTTTGTCTCGAACTCTTGACTTCTTCTGAGAAGAGATCATTGTCGGAACATATCCTTCGGAGACGAAGGAAGCCACTATGGACTATGGATCTAAAAATGGTTTAGGATGGTCTGATTAGGTATGTAGGTAATTGTGAGCGTTAGCAGCTTATCTTTTTTTAAAGATCAGTGCAAATTTTATTTTCAGTAATTTTAATTAAGCTGGACATCCAAAAAGGGAGTCCATTCCTTTCCAAACGAAATGGTACATTTAATTGTACTGTGAATTGTGTTGAGATGGTTTTCAAATTGCGTAATACTGTCTTCATTGTTAGGGTATAGCAATAAGATGTCATCTAGATATCTGACAGTCCATAGTGGTTGAATTATATCTCTGCTCGCTACAATCTTTTTCTTCCATAACGACTGCATAAACAAATTTGCGTATGATGGAGCAAAGGGAGTACCCATAGCTGTACCCTGAATCTGCAGGAAGTGATGGTCTAGTTCAATCAAGACACAAATTTCTGATATTTGGTTATGGTTGTATGTGGAGCCATGGCATCCACTGATTTAATGGGTTGTTAATTATGTACATTTGCTGAACAAATGCCGGTAAAAGATCTTTTTAAGATCTGATTCTCCAGAACTGAGTAAATTTTTTATCGAAAAGGACCTAATTTACGTTATTCTTGTTAAAAAAAAACAAACAAGCAAACAAACAAACAAACAAACAAACAAACAAACAAACAAACACAAAAACACAATTACACATTTACTGCTCCTCTTATCTTGTCATTTCTCCTTAATCGCCAGCCGCCCAGCCGATACCTTTGACTACCGCAACAATCTCCACTATGAGTACGACACCCTGGATTTTAACGGCTTGACCATCCCGCAGCTGGAGACCTTACTGCAGAGCCGCAAACGGAATGGACGTGTCTTTGCTGGCTTCCTGCTGCACAACATTGGCCTATCCGCAGATGTCACCATCTACGTCTGTGTCCCCAGTGGGCATCGAGGGCAGAAAGACTGTAACCATAAGGTACGCCAGCTCTCTACAGCAGAATAAAGGCAGAACAAAAACAAAGACAGCTTGGACAGGCAGTATTTTGGATGAAATTCTGAAACTTCGGCCGACATCATGAATCGCTTGCATGCACCTTAACAAATTCCCACTTTAATCGCAGTTCCCACTTGTTTAAATCATAAAATAAAATGTGTCACAGGGGTGACACCTCAGTCTCGTTTTAGATCATTAATTTGATTGAAACCCCAGGTAACAAGTGAACCCTCAAGAGAAACATGTGGAAATGCCATTGATAACGTACACCCACGGCACGCATATCTGTCTTTACCCTATTTCCTATCGTTTCCCACACCAACATTGATTACTCACTCCTGACCAAATTCTTTTTTCGTCCTCAAAAGTAGTAAGACGTGAAAGAACGAAAGTGAGATATATAGATAGATAGATAGATAGAGAGAGAGAAAGAGAGAGAGAGAGAAAGAGAGAGAGAGAGAAAGAGAGAGAGAGAGCGAGAGAGAGAGAGAGAGAGAGAAAGAGAGGGAGAGAGAAAGAGGGGGGAGGGGAAGGATATTTGAGTTATGGCAGTAACTTCTCTTGGCCTCTAGTTGCCGTGGGAAACCACCCTGCCAGCATAGAAATTGATAACTATCGAACTGTAGGCCTATCAAATTCTAAGAACTTTTTGGGAAAATTGTGTGTAGAACATTTCTATACTATAATGAAATTCCGATGCTTAAGTCAACAGTCGTACTTTACGTGCAGACTCGATGGGTTAACACATAGATAACAGTCTATGACCCATAGTCTCTATGTTATTAAATTTGCTTTTCCTGTTGAAATTCTTTTAGGCCGGAAAGTTCTCTATCCTAGGAGGTCAGCTGGAGATGCCCTTCACTTTTGACCGCCTCTACAAGTTCGAGATCACCAACACATTGCGTGACCTGGGCCTGAGGTTGGACAGAGCTGCCAACTTCGACCTCAGCATTAGGATCCAGGCCAGCAACGGAAGTGTCCTCAGTTCTGAGGTCCTGGTCCCTCCCACTATCATGTTTGAACCGGGCACACGTGAGGTTCTTTCTGTGTCATCATGTTTGTATGATTTGGTAAGACAAAATATTCAGGGTTGGAAGAGCAGATACCTATATGACTCTCTAGTAAAAAATGATGAATGACCTTGTAATTTCATTGAGTGGAGGATAACTTTTTTTTTTTCTTTTTCTCTCCCTTCCCTTAAGTCTGGGACTATGTCCCGGTCTTATCGTCCCTGGTGTTTTTCTCTCTTGAATAACACAGCAACACTAGTTATAATGACAACTAGGCCTTTAGAGAGAAAGAGAGAAAGGAAGAGACAGAGAGAGAAAGAGGGAGACAAAGAGGCCATATCATTGGACGGATCTAGATCACTAAGGAAAGATTACAGTATTTATATAAGAAATTTCCTATTTCCGCAGATGACAGACAAGAGCCAAGCGGAGAGGTCAGTCCTTACGTGACCCGAAAAGATATCAACTCGCTAAGTCCTCGTGAGAAGGTATCACTGGCTCAAGCTCTGCGAGCCGTGCAATCTGACACTTCCCCTGATGGTTATCAGTCCATAGCATCTTTCCATGCCCTGCCGCCTTTGTGTCCACATCCATCTGCCAGTCAAAGGTAAACCTGAGAGAATTTCCATCCATCCATCCACCCATCCATCCATCCATCCATCCATCCATCCATCCATCCATCCATCCATTCAAAAACAAGAAACACCAAGAAATATTTATGTTTTTCTTAGACAATGCTTTCACGATTTAGGTCTATGAAATTGATAAAATTTCTCAATATTCTGATGGTTATACTTGTAATTCGAGGGGCTATGATTAATAGGTTACAAAATGTTTATTTTTACTTCTAGATATGCCTGCTGCATCCACGGCATGGCCACTTTCCCGCAGTGGCATCGTTTGTACACAGTTCAGCTAGAGGATGCTCTCCGACGCCACGGCTCCTTGGTGGGTATCCCTTACTGGGACTGGACCAAACGAAGTGACACCCTGCCCCGTGTCCTCACTGCTCAAACTTTCAAGGATCCTGCCACCAACCTCACCTACATCAACCCCTTCAGCGATGCAAAGATTGAATTTGAAGGCGTGACAGTGGAGAGAGACATTAAGGTAGCTACTTTATAGGAGCAGAGGCATTAACATCTATCCTATGTTTTCTTTCGAACTGCCGAGTTTGAAATCTCCCTTAGACGTGAGAGATAACTACTATGACGTAAAGTGAAGATGGGTAGTGGGAATAAAAATTAAAAAAAAATAAAATATGTCTGGGTAGAACAGAAAAGTAATTGTAAGAGGTAGACTACAGAAAAGTGTGTGTGTGTGTGTGGGGGGGGGGGGATTTATACCTTGTGTATTAAAATGTAATATCAGTCAGAATGTCATTTCTAACAGCAACAACGAAGAAACAAATACAAACACGTCAGCTCATGACAAAAACATGTGTACACGCATAACACAGATAATCAGGTCAGTTCTTTTTTTCTAATCCGATTTAAATAACAGTTATTCGTTATAAGTGCTGTAGTGATGTGATATTGTCTAAATGTAAATTAGGGAGATAATTTACATTTTCCTTAGAAAGATCTGTCCCTCTCAGAAACTGATATCATGAACAGAAAAACCACCCATGAAATACCTGCATGATAGTGTAAAAGAACTCACGCATTCACCAGCCCATTCAAAGGTATTTCCGTTCACACTATTTCTTGAGGTTTTACCACATAAAGATTAATACATCACTTTGCTGTTTCAGAAAGAATATCTGCTCAAACCAGGTCCTCACGGTTGGGATACCTGGTTGTTTAATCAGATGCTGTATGCCCTGGAGCAAGAGGACTACTGTGACTTTGAGATTCAGTTCGAAATTGCCCATAACGCCATCCACTCCTGGCTCGGTGGATCCAAGAAATATTCCATGGGACACTTGCATTACGCTTCATATGATCCCGTCTTCTTCTTCCACCACTCCAACACAGACAGAATTTGGGCAATCTGGCAGGCCCTTCAAGAATATAGAGGTCTGGAATCCAAGGGAGCCAATTGTGCTCTGGAGCTCATGAGGGTGAGTTTGCCGACATGATTAATTGGTCTCCCTTTGATGTTATATTATAAAGTCCTTTTCTTATATTATTTCTATAAAATTATCCCAGTAAGTTAAAACAATGGAACCAACGATAATGGTGATAACAACAGTCACACATGAACAACAACAACAACAACAACAACAACAACAACAACAACAACAACAACATAATACACAGGCACTCTTAGTAACCTTGGAATTAGAGGGAATATCTAGGGCATATAGCATAGTATGAACTTCGTGTATTTCATTATATAAGCAGATCATTTGCTCTCAGGAAATAATGAGTTTATAAAAGCTGAGCTGTCCATATGACTGACATTTGATATTGTTCATTTGAAGGTAACGGGTTGCGAAATATGATGAAAACAGAGAGGATACCTGGATGTGAAAACGTTGCTTAAAGCATCGTTGCTTTATACAACGATCTTTTATTAGTAGTTCTGGCACCTCATGCTGATTCCCTTACGTTAGCCAAAGGCGTGAATAAACAGTACACGCAGATGTATTTGATTCTCCTCAAGAAAAGTAATAGATTGCAGATCTAGTAATTCTGGGGCGTTTCCAGTGAATCAAATATCTGTACGATTCTTGATACAGGAACCATTGAAACCCTTCAACTTTGGGCCTCCTTACAACCTGAATCCTATGACCCGGGACTTTTCCAAGCCCGAAGATACCTTTGACTACGAGAACCACTTCCATTACCGATATGATACTTTGGAGTTCGTTGGAATGAACATCCCAGCTCTTGATGCTTTCATTAAGAACAGGCAAGAAAAAGACCGCGTATTTGCAGGTAATCATTCTGATGCTATGGTCATTTACTAAATCCTGTTTAGACTATAGTTGGCTCAGTGAAACAATGAAGTGATAGCTGGTTTTATTCTCTTGTTAACATTCGAGGTGCTTTACTCCATAGGTGCTGAGAGGCAATTTAAGTACACAGGCTAACCAACAAAAACGACGAGAAGACGAAGAGGAAGAGGAAGAACAAGAAGAAAAGAAGAAGAAGAGGAGGAGGAAGAAGAAGAAGAAGTAGTAGAAGAAGAAGAAGAAGAAGAAGAAGAAGAAGAAGAAGAATTACAGTAGTAACAACATTTCACAAATACTGTCTCCACACCTCCGAGTTCAGAGCAAAATCCATTATTACTATTATTATTATTATTATTTTGCGGCGGGACCCACATTCACACCTCCAATCTTCCAAGATATATTCAGTGTGTAATTCTGCTCTTGTTCTGTCATCTGCCAGGTTTCCTGCTCAAAGGTTTCGGTAGCTCAGCCCTTGTCGATTTTGACATTTGTGATGGCGAGGATCATTGCTCTGAGGGTGGTTACTTTACTATTCTGGGTGGATCTGCAGAGATGCCATGGCAATTTGACAGATTGTACAAATATGAAATCACAGACCAGGTAAAACAAACAAACAAACAAACAAACAACAACAACAACAACAACAACAACAACAACAACAACAACAACAACAACAACAA
>JBCAUA010047936.1:0-11724 GCA_038406235.1 Peronia verruculata
AGATTTCCCACATTCCTCCAAATAATTCACAAAGTCACAAGGTGGCATCCGATTTCACAAGATCTTGTGAAAAATCATTAGGAGTGGCAACCCTGATTATAATTATTGTTGATATTGTCCTTCTCTCTGTGATTATTGTTATTATTATTACTATTATTATTATTGTTATCATCTTCCCGTCTTGAGTTACATATTGGGTCATAGCCTAAGGTAGGCCATAGCCGACGGATGCACTTTATGTAAGGTCATCGCATAGATAGACCCCCAAACAACCCAGTTTTTGTGCCAAAGACAGTCTGTACATAGACAGGTCAAATTCCTAGCCTGCCTGAAATATAGGTCAAAAGCCGCGATTTCCAGCGGCCAGTGACTTTACCCTGATGAATTAGTGCAACACCTGGGAAGGAAAGACAGTGATAAATTATTAGACTCATTTTCGGTGTATAACTCATACTGGATTACACAATGCGTAATAAACAAATACATTGCCCTTGCAAATGATACTGGAGTAAGTCTTTGAAGGTAAAACATGATCCATGTTATTTGAAAATAACGTACATACGCAGCAACTCAAGTAATTAATTAATATAACAGTCTATTTAATTTGAAAACAGTGGGAACTCTATGGCAAGCCGTAGTGGTGGTAGCCACATGAAGCTGTTTTGTCTTTTTGATTTCTTTTTCAATTATTTTAACTGTGCTTTAAACGGGATTATTGGGAATCTTTTGGAATGAGGTATTTTGAGATCGGTCACATGACCGAGGCAACATCACTCACAATAACAAAAAATGACATGTGGCTTTGTTTATATGATGTGACAGCTCTGAAAGCTCATCATTCGTCAAGATTTGTCTGCCATGCGCAGAGCAAGTAAACAAAGCCACATGTGAGCGAAAATCCTCGGCCATGTGATTTTTCTCAAAATACCTCATTCCAAAGGTGGTAATCAACGCTCCCCATGTCAGGCTGCAGCATGTTAGAGGAAAATTGCTCCTTTATTTACATTGTGGACTGCATTGTGGACAATTTATGGCTCTGATTAGGCAACTTATGACTGAAAACAGCAATGTCCACGAGGACAAGATGGTAAACTGGGTTGATTTTCATGCATCTTGGTTTTGAAAGGCAAGATGCCTGTACCTTTATTCACAAACCGATGGCAGTTAATACATGGCCGAGGCTTTCGTTGGAGTTTCCAAACGTGTTCACTGACGAAAGAAATATTCATTGACGTATGTTAATCAATGGTCATATTATCTGGAGTCACATCATATCTTCTGTATGTAAAAGATGGGGTTTAGACCTTATCGTTGTCACTATGCTATTATTGTAGAATAACTTTCATGAAGTAAAATAGTCTGGTTCATTCAATGTTGTTTTGTATCTACAACTGAATGTTTTGGATTTTAAATGGCGTTTGCACTTCATTTTCAACCATATATCCGTTATACTGTCCCTCAGCCTCAGATACAAGCTGTATAAGGTTGTTCCATATGTTATATATTCCAGATGGCTCTGTACAGCTTTTATTCCATGGCGTGTTTTTTTTTTTTTTTTAAAGCTTTCTTTAAAATCTATCTCAGTATTGTTTGCTTCCGTAAACATCGACCGCAGCTTGCTCTACCACAAATAAATATCTATCCCAGCTAGTGCTAGAAGCTTTGCAAGAGAGAGAGAGAGAGAGAGAGAGAGAGAGAAAAGAAACAACAACAGATGCCCACTCTGTACACCCACGTACGTACGTGTGATTAAGTGTAGAGATACAGACTGGGAAGCCAGGTCGTACGACCAAATGACCACCATTAGTTGTTTAGCAGCCTGAGAGACGCTGCCAGAATCAATACGGTAATTCCCGATGTCCTGTCTCCAACTATCGACGCCAGTCTCTGCGGATGGACTTTCCCAGCCACTGCACGACCTTAATCACTGATTTCACTTCATGTTTGCTCTGCCGTCAATTGAATTGTTAATCCTCAAATGCATGAGAATGTTGTACAGCATAGCTAAAGTGTGGAAGGCCATTGATTTTTCTCCTTTCTTTTTTCTCTTCTTTTTCCTTATAGAGAAGACAAGCCGTAGTTCATACAAAGGTGATGTGATACTGTCTATGGATTAGTCAGAGAAACGCGACAGGACACAGAACCCATGTGTTTGTAATAGGTTATATGATATTGCTTGAACTTGGACATTGTAACTTCCACAGCCCTCTGCTGGCATATACAATATACATCAAGAAATGGTTTCAAAAGAGTGTGAGTTAAGAAGGTGAGCTGACAACTTGTTAATAGTTTTAGCAAAGAAACTCGAGACGGCCATCAATAGAGATAATTGAAAGGCGAAACAAAACGCAATCGTTTAATAAGAAAGAAAACAAGGTTTCAATCACAATAACTAATTAATCAGCACAAACCGGTCTCATGATAAGGAAACATGTGGACATTCACAAGTTTTAAGACTGATCTGTCTCATTGTTTTAGATGTTGTTCCGGATGTTAAAAGGGACTGTCGAAAGGCAAAAGTACTGTTCCAGATGTAATAATTATTCTATAAATTGCAGTAGTTATGGAAGGCAAAAGATGTCAGAGATAACTGCGGTTTTATTGCCATAGATAATGGAACAGTCATAGAAATACACCAGAAAAAAAAAAAATCTGTCACACCTACCATGAGTTAAGCATCATAATTATTCAAATAGCCTATTGTGTTCAACACTGGGAAAATCTGTTATGATGGCGAACCTTCTGATAGTGGCTATAGATCTAGAAGCCCACATAATATCTTGGCCGATCTGGTAACAAAAGTAACACTAAGGATAATAGGGGAAGAAACAGTTGGAGTAGTTCGATGGTCGTGTGTTGTCGTGGGAACATGATTTAGCTATAGACGTAATTGCTAATTTGTGTCTTCTCTCCAGCTATTTAACTACGGCATTTATGATATCTGGACATCAGTTATTAAGCTCGGGTACCTGTAGAAAAAAAATCAAACAGTCGAGGTAATAACCCGAAAAGCAAAACTAGTCTCTATGTGGTTATATAAACGTAAACTAGGATGATGATGATTATGATAGACATAGTAACCATTTAATAGGCAGTGATCAGTATATAAGAGTTATCGACTTTGCAAAAGGCAGAGGAGGATAATTAGTGCTATTGCCGGGAATCACCAGACTGGAACTTACATCATTTTACCTGGCTCTACATTTGAAAGAACTCTGCTTCAGTTCATGTTAAGTATCATCACGTAAGTATCGAAGGGCCCACGCACTCCAAACCTCATTCATTATGCTCCTCAGTGAAGCTGACTTTTCAGATCGCATTCGGAACAACAACTTCTCTTCTTATGTTGTCATATAGGTCTTACCCGTCAGTCCTTGGATATGAACAGTAATTAATTATGTATTTAACTCCTCGTGGCAACAACGATATTTACTTAGTTTCAAATGACAGTTTCCGAGTCAAGCCCAACATCTTTATTGCGTTGTGGAAGAGACCTGGCTACTTTTCCTCCAGGATCTCTTATTTCGTTTTTTCATCTCTGTGAAAGCAAAATATCATAGTCTCTAGTTCACCCTATCCCCGGAGAATTCCCACAAAAGCACGAACAAAACAGCTTAGTATTTGAATTGTTATGTTATTCATTGTGGTTTTTCTGCGCAGTTTATCTTTCAGTGATAGCCTGTGCTTTCTGTCTGTGTGTTTACTTGCTTTTCTTTATTCCTGCCCACGCAAAATATCGTGGCTTACTCCCGGAGTGCTCTCCATCCCATTTTGCACGGACATTGCGACAGAGGCCAAAGCTATCTGGGAATTACAATATACAACCAAACAACTTTCCTCAATTTCTGGGACAATGATAAAAAAGAGGACAGTGAGCCGGCATAAAAATAGCTGTCCAGGATTTCACAGTTATCTTGTTACTCTGGTTGTTCTTTCTTTCATGTCCTCAGACCCAGTCTCAGATACCAATGTTAACTAAGATTCACCAAGGCACAGATAGTGCCCAGAATGAAGAGAACAAAATCAGCAAAACCAATAATCTGTTGCTAGTGAGTTGTATCCATGGTCGCCAAGAAAAAGATTTTGTTTTCAAAGCAGCAAAAATTGGCCATTTCCTTACCTGAACTCAAAGTGCACAGATGTCACTGGTCAGGAAAAAAAAAAAAATCTTTGTTTCCCAAGCATCAAGACTTAACCAGTTCCTAATAGTTCTCAAGCCTAAAGGAAGACTACTGATGGGTAGTCGAGGACATCTTAATCCTGTCACCATTCGCACTCCTGATAATTCATTTCTGGCTGAGTGTCCCTCTAAATGACAGGTGTTTTCTTTGCTACATGTTAAAAGAGCTGAGAAAGAATACCTCAGCGTTGGCAAGGGGATTTTTCAGAATAATTTTGATCTTGAAGGCACCACAAACTTTGTCAAGAATATTATTATGATACAGTCTTGTGCCTATTAGGCCATTCTCAGTGCCAGGACACAGGAGATCATCTCAGTACTTATTCAGGATCTGTGAAGTGAATTAGCGAATATTATCCACTCATTATGTCATCCAGTCATCCCTTTGATAGAAAGCTTGCACAGAAGCCAACCCTGCATAAGAGATCCAGTGTCTCCGGAGCTGTTTGCCGGACACTTGATATAAAAAAAAAAGGCATAATTGTGTTCAGGATCTAAGTGTCTCTTGTATCCAGAGTCATGTTCTCTTCTTATGTGTTTTCTTGTTAATAATGCTGAGACGAATTACTAAGCCTTTGACTGGGAGAATACATGGTGGTGTTGAGTAATGGAATCACAGAAAATGCTCCATGTGTTGAGGAACGTCAGTAAATGGAAACTTACTCTCACTCAGTCAACACTACCAACGGAACCTCTGGACAAACAACAACAACAATAATAATAGCAACAGCATCCGGACCATATTACCAGCATCCACGGCAACATCAACGTACGTATTTTGCATCAACAGTATATTAATTCAGAACCACGTATGTACTGAGTTCCCAAGCTAGGTATAGTTAGGTTCACTGCCTGTCTAATGGTTATAAGGCCAATGTCTTTTTTTCTGCATGAGTCTGACAACGTCATGTGAGTTCTTCAGTCATTTTTTTTTTTTTTACGTTGTTTTGCAAAAGCATCAGGGGCGTTTGTTAGAAAGGGAACGTTCTTCTTTGACAGATGGTTTATTTTTCCAACTCTCAGGCACACACGCACGAGCGTAGGACAAATGTGGGCTGAGCAGGTGGGTGGACTGGATGAACACGGAGGAGTAAACGCAAAAACCAAAGCCGGTGGTTCGGTGCAGTTTCCCTTCAGAACTTTTGACTATAAATTTTTTGTCCTTGGGGGTTTTACTTATTATTGATCAGTTCTAGTTGCAGTTGATGTAGTGGTGTTTCTGATATTTTAGGATCTCTGCCAGCCTCACCCCTCTCTCTCCCTCTCTCTCTGTCTATTCGTCTCTCTCTCTCTCTCTCTCTCTCTCTGCTGTTCTCCCTCTCAAATATAATATCTGACAACGAGATTTCTCTTATTTGTTTTTATGTCGTCTGTTTATCTGTGCATCTGCCGATCTGTCTGTCTGCCTGCCTATCTATTCGTGTAACTGCCTGTTTGTCTGTTTGTATGTCTACCTGTCATTGAGTTTGATTCAATTAGTCTGTCTATCTGTCTGATTTTTACAGAATCTAACGTGGCTCTGGTTGTCTTATCTGTTAGTGGACATAATTGTATCGGACTGTTAAACCGTTTGCCTAGCGTCCTATCTCCCATACGCTCTCCCATTGCTAGGGCACTCAGTTTTTCCTATGATCTTTTATCTCTGATCTGTGTTATTCCATAGTATATATACTTTCCTAGTCGGTCGATAAACCACTGTGCAAACCTGACACCTCTCATTCTCCCACTTAGCCCTTGTTTATTCCATGCCTATACTGTGAACTGCAAACTGAATAATCAAGTATCAAATTCGTGGTTTGCTCCCGTCAGTGTTTCTCGCCATTTTCAGCTTGGATTTAAAGGTTCAGCAATAAAAATCAGGAAGTCCCGTCTCATCCGTCCTCACGACTGCGAAAGAAGACACAGCGCCACGACCATCAACGATAGCTTTGAAGCCAGCATATGAGGGAAACGGAAATGTTATAAACAGACAGACAATCAAACAAACAAACAAACAAACAAAGGGACGAACAAAAGACAAACAACAACAACAAACAAACAAGCACACGAACAAACACACAAGCAAACGGGCAAACTAATTTACAAACAAACAAACAAACACACAAACACACAAAAGATTCAAAGCAAGTATTTCAAAACGTTTTTGGATTTTCACTTCCTTTTGAGCAAAGGAGGTAGAATACAAGAAATATACACAGCTCCGCGAATTCTCATTGAGCTGCCAGCCAAATCGTTTCTTGAAAGATGGGTTTTCTTAGATAAAAATTTGGATCAACCAAAGTAATACTTACCTACCGAGTTACATATAGGAGTGATATAAACAAAGAAAAATATTCTTTGAAGGAGAGCATTATTTGTAGAATCTCAGAGGGGAAAATAGTCAGGAAATAAACAGGTAAAGCTAGAAAACAAGAGATAAACAAAATCTAAGAAGCTTTGTATGTGTCTTTGTATTTGTCTCTTTGTTGCTCTGTCGCTCTCTTATGACTCTCTCCATTGCTCTGCGTCTGTCTGTTCATCTGTCTGTCTGTTTATCTGTCCGTGTACTCAAGCATCTGTTCGTTTGTCTGTCTGTTTATGATGTCTGTTGAACTGGTGCCACTTTGTTCCTATTTTCTGCTTGTCCCCTCATTTTAAATGTACCATGTCCCTGATTGTTGACCTGTCTGTGTGTTTGTCCATTTATCTCTGATAACACTTTGTTGTTGTTATTTTTGCTATCTTTGGTAATTCCCATTTTCTCGTTCTATCTCACTACTGTCTTTCTATTAGTCTCTCTTCAGGCATATTGCACATTGGAAACTGAAAACGTCTAGGAGCAACAACACATATTTTTAATCATTACAATTCTGGTACAGCGTTCAATTATCAAAATTTCTCAATGGACTTTTCATTATTTTCTTTTCATTAGCAGTCTTTGCCCCTGATTATAGGACAAATACTGGACACTGGGGTCCAAGCTATAGCCATGAAATATAGTATGTGTGATATTAATCCCTCCCGTCCTGGCTTTTATTGTTCATTGCTCATTCAAACAATGTACGTATTCGTTTACTCCATAATCCTCCTCTGCCTCCATGTTTTCCCATTCTTATTTTTTGTCCCGTCTTTTGCTTGTTGACTGTTATGTTGCATTTTACGAGGGTTTATAAGTTAGTTCTCTGCTCCCACCTGCAGACGATGCAAGCCCGACATCGGTGGGGTGTCTCCCATGGAGTGCCATCCTCCACATTCCAGGGGAGACATCTCTTCCCTCTCTCCTTCCTCCTGTCTTCTGTCCCGCTTTCTTTCCTCTTTTCTTCTTGGCGTGTTAACGTATCTTACGTGTTTAACACAATATAGCCGTAGTCGTGCTGATGTATCGTTAAACCCCAACACAAAGAAACAAACTTCTTTCCATCGTTTTCAAACCTTCTATTTTCTCCTCCTCAACCTCGATATATCTCTTGGATGTTTTATTTCCCTGTCTTATCTCCACCCTGGCCCTGTGCTGGCCTTTCTTCCATCGTTCAGTTTTGTCGCTACTTCCCATTCTGTCCACCACCTTTCTTTGACCCTGAATCCCTCTGCAAAAAGCATCTTTCCCGGTGTCCTAATCCCTGTTACTGTTTGCCGCAGTGAACGTTGACCTGGGTAGAATTACGGCCTGCATCTCAATACCAGCATCTCTGTTTCGGATCGGATCGAAGAAAAATCACGTCGTTGGCACAGAGAAGATGCAAATATTGTAACGATCAGGCCTCCCTGCTCTTCGTGTTTGTTCTGCTGTCTATTGCTTGCGAACATCTATCGATATCTATGATTTGTACTAGAGGTTCCCAACTTGTCTAAGTTTGCAGGGGCTTCAGTATGAAAATTTAGGGTTGGAATTTCATGCATTGGTTTGTCCTTTATTATTATTAGGACGAAACTATTTGCTATAAACCATATGCTTAAAATAGTCCTTGTAATCTAATGATTGCTTGCAAGTGGTCTTAGTTGTAACTATCAATGGGTCTTAGTATTGTAACTGAATGCGCCAGCGCTTTTGGACAAACCCAGTACGTTAACCCCAAATAAACACCTACCCTAACCTGATTCTAAGCCTAAATCTATCCCTGTCTCTAAATCTAGCCCAAATCATAACACTCATGACACAAATTGGCCTGATGTAGAACTTCTCTTTCCACCCCCCCCCCCCACCCCACCCCCCGGAGTCCAGAATCTGGATCTAGAATCTGTTAGGTCTAATACGATTTCACGAATCAAATCAAACGATCAATTTTGATTGGTCGAAAAAAAGAGAGCCTGTTGGTAATAGAAGACTGAGTCAATTTTGACCACCTGGTCACAATTGATAATGCGCTATTACTATTCTTAGCTGGTCGTTGACAGTCGTTAATTACTGATGGCATTTGCCCATCGATACTTGACCCACGTCCTCTCATGATCTCCGCTATGTTACAAGGCCAACGCCCAGGTCATAGTCCAGTGTCGTATTGCCCCCACACTTGTCTCTTTTCCGAAACGACTATTCCCCTTCTACACCCTGCTATACTTTCTTTTCCTCTTTCGCACCAATCATATTTCCACCACTGAAAAAACAGAATCAACTAAAAGACTCAACAGAATTCCAGGTCTCATAACGCGAGACAACACTTATGCTGAACTTGCTATAAACCAGAAAAAAAAGGCATTAAATCTGCATGCTGAAAATGTGAATGAGTTGTAAGCCCAGCTCAGTGCCTGGTGATTCCTAAGTCAGAGGATTGCTGGTCAGGTGGGAGTTCATTAAGTCGACAGTGTCTACTCCCAAAGGCAGATTTACTACGGTACCAGAGAAGCTTAAACATTCAGGTTCCTTGTCCGGCAAGTTTTGTGGAGCAGTAAACATGCTACTCTGTTGAATGACGTCAAAATCTTAGTTCTAGGTTGTCACTGGTTGGGACAAAAAAAAAAGAGGGGGGGGGGGGTGGAGAGGGATGGGAAGGGTAGAATTCTTGCATTCTTGCTGCTATGGGAAAAAAAAAAAGAGTTTGTTTTTTGGTGACCTTAAATTAGACAGAATAATTATACTATGTTCTGTTCATTTTTTCCAGTTAAACGTATAGTGTTATACGTACAAATTCGACACCGAATCAGGTTGATATTTAAAACCACTATAGAGAACGCTTGTCGACGTAAAGCATAGTATGTTACACTACTCAGTCGGGAAGTGGACACAGAATCTTGTCATTCAAGATACATGTTTCCACCCTTCCTGTCTGGATGGACAGCCAGTCGTTCTCTCTCTATCTCTAACCATCCTGTGTCCAAAGATTCCTTTGGAACGAGAAGCCCTGTCCGCTCGCTGAACGGTTTCACAGAACTATGATGGAGAACCTGAGCTGGCAAGACACTGTGAAAAATCTGTGGGGAAATTATCTTTTGTTTGAAGATGTATTGACGCATTCTGTGTATAAGATGTGAATCACAAGGTTCTGCAAACATTCTGGACACTGATGTACGGAAGAGATATAGAACTTTATAGTAAGGATGGTATGAGGGAATGAGAAAGGGAAGATTAATTAAGAGAAAAAAAAAGATGCTGAAGAAGAAACTAGGTAATGGGTGAGAGATAGAGAGAGGGAGAGAGAGAGAGAGAGAGAGGGAAAGAGAGAAAGAGAGAGAGAGAGAAATTAGAGATAGAAATGTGAAAGAGAGGGAGAGAAAGCGAAAGAGAGAAAGAAAAAGAGGTAGAGATGGAGACAGAGAGAGAGGCGGCTTATAATAATATAATTTTATTTCTTCTGCTTTTTATCTCATTTTTTTTTTCGTAAATAAATGCGACCAAATGCAAATGTCTACTTTGATTTAAACAGTTTTGAATATTGAATAAACCATGTCTTAGCTACCCCGGCTAAAGGTGATAGGCTGATGTGTGTGAAAGTCTTTTTGTTTCATTTTTCTGCAAATGCCTCATGTGTGATAAGATTTCCAGGGTAAACATGATTCTGTTGCCCGACCATTCTATAGACCAGAAGTAAGGAAAAAAACAATACACAAACAAACAAGCAAACACACAAACAAACAGGAAAGACAAATAAATAACAGTAGCATTCAACGCCCTATTTGACATGCATTAGTCACTCATATGATATATTTGATGACATGTTTATCATGCTGACATCCACCCACTCCTCACCTAGAAACTTCATGCCTGTATATTTTTGGTCTAAACACTCAGACACTGTGAGATGTGTCCCCAAATCCCACAACAAAACCACCAAATTTCCCTCAGCCTTTCATCTTTAAAGACAACAGAGACACTCAAATAAGTCAAACCACGGTGGATTAACTTCAAAGCGTTGACACACATACGGTATGAGGCCTCTCCAGGAAACAGGAGGGATTTCTGCTTCCTCACTGGCTTTTCTGCCATTGATACCACGCTGAGTCTGGTACAAAAGCTTGCATAATCTTACTTTTTGTTGTTGTGAACCCGATACAAGCGGAGGGGGTGGATTTCATAATACATCAAAGATTCTCAAAGGTCTTCTGAATATCGTTAAAACAAGAAAAACAAGGGTGGTGAGGTAACATCTCAGAACTTCGGGGCCAGCTAGTGATGAACATTCATGCAAAAGAAGGCAAGGCAAGTCTAGACAAATATGATTTCACGCCATCAAAAAGTGGACACACCTTGGTATCTCAGCCGGAGACCACAACAAATCATGAAATCGTGTCGTGGAATCATCAGTAAATGTCTCAACGACAGACGGTCACGAAATAGGAAGGAAAGAGGGGAGAAAGGAAGGACAAATGAAGGGAGGAGGAATGAAAGGAAGCAAAAAGGGAAGGAAGAAATGCAAGGAGGTAGAAAGGAATCAAAGAACAAAATAAGAAGAAATGAAAGAAGAGAGAAAGATAGCAATGAAAGAAATGCCGGGAGGAAGAAAGGGAGGAACCAATAAAAGAAAAAAAGAAAGAAAGCAAGAAAAAAGGAAGAAATGAAGGAAGGAAGAAAGGGAGAAACTAACGAGAGAAAGGAGAAAGAAAGCAAAGAGGAAAAAGAAATGAAATGAGGAAGAAAGGAACGAACTAAGAAAGTGAAAAAGGGAAAAAGGGGGAAATGAAGGGAGAAAGAGAGAAAGGAGGGAAAGAAATAAAGAAAGCATGAAAGTAAGAAAAAAAATGAAAGGATGAAGAAAGAAAGGAGGGAACGAAAGAAGAAAGAAAGAAAACATTGACGAAAGGAAGAATGAAAGAAGGAAGAAGTAGGAAAAGCAAGAATCTCAGAGCGCAGTTTCCTGACACAGAGATGAGACACTTTTACTGGATAACTGTGAGCTTTGTAGTCTCTATCAAATTTCCTGCACATCTCCCTTGACACTCCCTCTTTCTTTGCTCCTGTTTCCTAGTTGTCCTCTGTCTTGTGTCTACAGTAATTCACTGTCTCTGTTGACTGAATCAAGGGCAGCTGGTTGACAGCAACCAACATTGTCATCGTTGTCAAAACAACAACAACAACAACAACAACAACAACAACAACAACAACAACAACAACAACAACAACAACAACAACA
>JBCAUA010047968.1:0-11723 GCA_038406235.1 Peronia verruculata
TCTCTCTCTCTCTTTGTGTGTGTGTGTGTGTGTGTGTGTGTGTGTGTGTGTGTGTGTGTGTGTGTGTGTGTGTGTGTTTGTATGAGTATCTCATTTTTTTCTACTTTACATTAACTGATTGCATCACTTTCTTTCTGAATTAATAGTCCACTTTTTTTTTGGGGGGGGGGGGTCCGTTTTCTTTCTCCCTATATTCCCCACTTTCTCTATCTCTTTCTCTCACACTATGAACTGGCTATAGCAGGGGTTTTATATGGTAGAAACTGCTAGTCTAGTCTCCTCTTTATCTACGCCTATGGGAAAGATAGGGATAACAGAAGATACGTTTCTTTGATGGATGACTTTGAAACTATGTGCATTTGGCATAAGGTAACGGAACACAAATGTCCCTCACCCCATTCCCTCCGCTGGCCTTACCCCATGCAGAAAGTGGTGAGGGTTTTTTTTTACATTAGTTATTTTTTGGTTCTTTGCCTTGAGCAATCACAGCTGATTAATATCCTCTGAACTCTTCACCAAATTTTCCATTGAGATGTGTGAATCGAGTTGTTTTATAAAATCCCAACCCACGAGTGCTACTTATAAAAAGATAAATAATAATAATAATAAGTACATGAAGGTTGCTTAGTTGCAGTTAATGACAAAAAAAAATGCCATTCAATCTCTTGGGCTTCTAAGAAAGATTTTACCTAGATAAATGGAAAGGTGAAGTAATAATGTAACATTTACTGTCAAATGTAGAACATTCCCACTGTGCCAAATGCACAACATAAGAAATCACGATTAGAACACATGATTGCATTTACATGGAAAAAATAAGTTACTATATTTATGTGGCTAATCAAAATAACTATTTTTAATTATTTTTTCTTTTTTTTCTTTTTCGAAAGTGTTCAGATTTTGTTGTTCTTTCGTTGTGTTCTTTAACACTGTAGGAATTTGTCTTTGCTTGCTTTGCTTCCAAGACTTCATCAGCGTTTGTTCCTGACCAACCAGTGCAGTGTTTACTGTAGCGGCCCTCCTCTTCTCCAAGCTAAACATCAGCTTAGCGCCAACTTCAGCCGTGCTGGAAAACAGACTTTGAGAGGATCATTCTTAAAACAATCGTTTTCTCTGACTCGGTGGTTCTCAAATTTATTTAAAACTGTGTCCCTTCCACAATGAAAAAGATTGCGGCTTAATCCTTTGTATTGTTTTGTTTAAATTAATCAAGAATTTCCATTATCCTCGTTTTCCCAAGAAAGCTGTTGCAAGTTTACTGTTTAATATAATGTAAAATTATTGTCAACCCAGATGGATATCCTTGTTGTATGTCTGTCACAAATTGTCAAGCTGAACTCAGCGATCCATTTATTTTGCTTACGATTTCAGAAAACTTAGGTTCATCATCGAACGAGAAAGAGTTGTACTAACTGTTCTTTCATCTTGTAGCTTTGTTTGTCCTTAATAGTTTATTCTAGAACTGGGAGTCACTTTTTAGTTCAAAGAAGAGGAAACTTTTTTAATAGATAAGATCGCGTGCTCTTTGCAAACTATACATAATTAATGAAAGGACTGCCAAACTGTAGGAGTGATAAAGGAGCCGATGACGGATTGATGAGCTGCAAATATCCACCAGTTTTTTTCGAAGTAAAACAACTGGCCTTGCTTTTCCAAAGAATCCTCTGATCTGTGTGCCCCACCTCAGTAAGCTGAGAACTGCCTTTTCTAGCGGCAGTGTTCGGTATGTTAAAGTAAAGATGTCGTCAGCGACAGAGATATGCCCACCAGTTTCTCAACCGTCTCACCTTCTCTTTGCTTTCTCTTCTCTTTGATTTCCCCTCCTCTCCTTGCGTCCAGAGACAAAACTGAAACTTTTAACAGACTCTGAAATATCATTTGTGTCAATTGTGCAGAGCAATGTTTTTCCACAGGCGGCTCCAATGCATCAGGGGTTTTGCAGACAAACGGCTGCTAGCAAACAATAAAAGCGCTGAGAAGGCACTTTAAAATCAACTAGCCCATCTTCTTCTCTCTTAGCCCGCCTTTTCTTCATCGAGTAAAATGTCTCAAATAAAATAGTATGCTAATCAGCGCAAACCCCTCTTTATGATTATGCAACTCTGTAAGTTTTTTTTTTTTTTTTTTAAGAAATAGGAAAGCAATGAAAATCTGAACTAAAATGGAGTTAGCAAACCCAATCTATGACAAAATTCTAGTTGAAGTGGAAATAAAAAACATGACCATATTGGACGGGAATAAGAGATAGAGAGTCTAGAAGGTAATTAAAAGGGGAAGAAGACTTGCTTGGGAATAGATAAATAGTTGAGCTCATAAGGTAATGGAACTGATGATAATTATTTAAGTAAAGACAAGTCAGTGAATTCTCTTCTTTTCTTCTATAATATATCAGTGGGTTTGCAGAGAGATGGATAGGTAGTTGTGGGGATGCTCCAAAGAAGAAAGCTTTTAGATCACCAAAGGATTTTGTCGGTCTTTGATTCGATCTTTTTCTTTCAAGGAAGACGGCGACTTTTTGATGTTGGCGCCTTCATAAACAATGGATATTTCCTTTCAGTGGATAAATAACATTTCAAGACACAGGAACTATGCAAACTTTATACAAAGACAGGTAGAGAACAAGCAGCGGAAGGAATGTGTAATTTGAATCAGGGTTGTTATATTTTTCGTACGCATTCAGCAGAAGAAATCATATACAAATGTTCTTGCCAACATCTGGTCGGCCCCGAGATTTTCCTGATATGACCACGGTCGAGCCTTATGCTCTTAAAAAAAAAAAAAAACGTATATCCAAACTTACACAGAATTTATTGAGTTGAACATGTATATTTCCATCTCGAAGCTTCTTCAATCAGTTTGTAAGGATATTTTAGAGAGAATATCGTCTTGCACTTATCGTTCCTATTATTGTTATCGCTGTTGAAATAGTTCTGTTTGTTTAGTTGTTTGTTGTATTTTCTTGGGATTTTTTTTTTTTTTTTTAAATAAAGATTCTGATCTTGACTATCATAATAAAATGACACATGTTAGGGAGCGGATTCTTTTCAAGAAATGCGATTCCATGTGAACTATAGATTCTGGAATGATTATGTGAACTATTAATTCTAGAGGTGTTTACGTTCGTTACCACAAAGATGCATTGTTGAAGTCGTTCCTCCACCAAAGATTCCTGGAATTCAAAGAGAAATATGATGATCGTACACAAGATCGCAATAGTTCTCTCGAAGAGAAATTGACCCAGTGTGCCACATTTCTCTGTCTGCGGATGAAAGGAAATAGCTGAAGAATATACAGGATTTGCGAGGATTGTCTAATAGGTCGTACGGACATCTGTGACACAATTTGCCGGATGAAAGTTTGGCGATGTCACGACATTTAACAAGCTGTTGTGTATGCAAGGTTCCTGCTTGCTCCCTAGTTGCCTGTTTGCCGGTCTTTGTGTCCCTGCGCTCGCGTGATGCCAGATGTCTCTTGCTTAACACCTTCACGTCATCTGTCAGGATTTGTTGGTCAACCCGGACTTAGAATGTCGGAGCGAAAGAGAGCGATCTTATGGTTGTCTCAATCTTCGTTCATGCTCGTTTTTCATGTGATAATTCTACAAAGGTAATCATAACAGCTTGGGGCGCCTGATAACACCTGAAAGATGAGTAAACGGTTACAATTTATTTATACTTGCATCAGATGAAATCAAATTATGGTAATAAACGCCACTTCTAACAAACCCTCTAATTCTAAAAATCACACACGTCTTTAAGCAACACGAGTGATCTCTGAATTTGGTTATAAGAAATAAAGAAAGAACGGCAGGCACTGTCTTGATTCACTTTAGATAAATCTGATAGGTAGATAAAAATGAATTATTTTTTGTATTGAAAACACAGTCAGAATGTACACACACACACATACACACACACGCGCGCGCGCGCACACACACACACACACACGCCTTTTTTTATGGTTAAAAATAAATAGGCTGTATAAGTGCCTAATTTTGTACCTGAGACAAACGAAAGGAAATTGAGAAAGGAAATTATCACTATACAACATCGGTGGTTTCTAGATTGCAGTTCAGTATTTCATTAGTTTTATCAATAGTGCTGGTAAATCATGTATGTACGTGTATATTCTTTGTATTAACGTATTTAATACTCTATTACCTACCCATAAATAAAGGCTTCTTTCTGGAGCCGCAACAGCAAAATGCAAGACATAACAAAATACATTCAAGCAATGACTATAATTTTATGTCATAATAAGACGAACATGCAAAACATGAACAAGAACCTTTCAGGTTGCTACAGTACTCTCTGGACATAGCAAAACATCGTCCATTGTTAACTAAAAACAGCAACATTCCTGATATCTCTACGTGTGTAATTCATTGATTATGCCCGTTTATTTTCATACTTTCGCAACAGTACGTACAAGTATTTCATCTGCTGAATTACTAAATTCTATATAAATAAGCACTTTTTAAATTGATTCTTTCTAACCATGTGCTGTCTCCATCAAAGCTCCAGTCTAAAGAGAAGATGATAAACCCTGGTTAAGTAGGTAGTGCGTTCCTCTTAATTTCAGAGTTTGGCTTCATTTCGTAAGTGTTAAAAATAACATGTGGTCTCATAATGGCGTTTTGATTCAGGATGAAGTTATTCAAGTTCTCTCAGGTGTAATATTTGCTGTTCAGATATGTTATCGCCGAGAGCTCTTAGCCATTGAGATACTGTCTACATTTGTCTCAATCCTGCTCGGTACGACCGCTCGCAACCTGTTGAAAAAGTTCCTGTTCTGACGTCCTGGCTCTTCACTCAAAACCGGACTCTCCTCACAAGGCTCGTATCATGACAGCAGCTGCCAAAGAGAGCTCGTGAACAAAATCCTCCATCATCTTAATGTCTTCTTTTGGTGAACTATTAAGGTCAACATCTGGCACACGGAGTACGGTGATCGTGACAATACGTTTAATAATATGGGATGGTGTGAAGAAAATTTTCCCTGCTTGAGTGTATGTGTTTCTATTATTGTGATTGCTAGTGCGTGGCTATTGCATTGCATGGAGCTGTGAAGGCTTTGTCGTACACATTGTGATGTACGTAGGTCTCATTTCAACGTGCCACTGTTATCGAACAAAGTGTGTGTGTGTGTGTGTGTGTGTGTGTGTGTGTGTGTGTGTGTGTGTGTGTGTGTGTGTGTGTGTGTTTAAAATGAACAGAGTCACATTGAAGACTCAAAAAAACTAAAACCGATAAATTATTGATAAAAACAAACAAAAAAGGAAAGGAAAATCAAAACAGAGAGCGTGAGAGAGAGATAGGCAGAAGAATAGAAAAAGAGGAGAGACCTAGAGATAATGTGAGAATTAAATACGAGGGGGGAGGGGGGCGAGAAATGGAAAATAATGAGAGTAGGAGGGGTACATAGGCATAGAAATAAGAAAAAATAAAAATACAAAAGAAGAGGGAGAAGAAGAAGAAGAAATCAAAAATTCTTGCCGGTAAGAAATTTAGGGATCTCACACAAGGTAAAGCAAACACGCTTCATATATTATTTTATTCATTCTGGAATTGTCAGCACTTGTATCACATAAAACGTCTCGGTAGTTCTTGATAAATGAACTGGTCTTTTTGATTCTAAAACTGGACCTTTGTCACAGGGTGTAAAAATTTCACCACCCTTTTCAAGGTGTTTTAGACGCAGCTGGGCCTCTTCAAAAAGGTTGATAAAGGTGATAAGCATTAGAGAAGACACGATTCAGAATACATTCTTATCAGCATGGACGGTGCCCAATGCAAAAGGCCACATTGATAAGTGTCTTTGAGTGGAGGGCGATGGCTTCATAGAGACATTGGACATATTAATGCATCAGCAACTGTAACTTTTTGACGGAGGAAAAAAAACATTCGTTTCATATTTTGCTTTATATGCACCGGTGGGCATAGACTGAAAAGATGCGATATTTTATGAAATAATGTCCAGTCTTCCCTGAATGATGAATGAGGCTAACCTATCAAGCAGAAGACTCTAGAAGATGCTGGAAATAAGAAATGGACATGTTCTGAATGGTTCTAATGCTCACGTGATCGTATTTGACGCTCCGTTCGTTATAAACATTGCAAGTTGCTAGTTGACAGAGACACCGGGGTCTGTGGGTTACATTATTGAACACACTGGGCATGAACACTTCAACTATCATACATCATTACAACACAGGTTGACAGTGTAATACCATTATCAAATCATGCAAGAAGGAAGAATGATGGAATAGTTCATATTCGACTAAGCACAGATCTGGAAATCCCCGGGCGGAGTATTTGTACCCCCTACTGGAAACAAACACCACGAAATTCCACAACACTAGTGTTGAACGCAAAACTTCGGAGAAAGCACGACGCCGCACGTACGTCATATGGAAGCCATTTAGGTTCAATAGGCTCACAGTGAAGAGTTTTAGTGACACATTTCTTCCACACCGTAACTGGGTCAAACCAAAAAGTGGGTCAATTTTGTGAATAGTTGGGAGTGTTTGTATCCCCTGTTAAAAATAGACGCCAGTATTTCCAGCCTCTCGCTTGTTCGGAACAAATCAATGTACTGTCCAAACATTAAAAAAAAAAACTCGACAATTTCTACCGTTGCTTGAAATCCGAGCTCATGAACCGCGTGAACGGAGACAGGGTCCCATGGACATTCAGAGCAAAACTATTATAACTGGACTGAATCTGAAAACAGAACAGAATAAGTGTTGGCCGTATGATGGGAACAAAATAACTGGATATGGAGCAACTAAAGCTGAAACAACCCGTAAAATAAAGAAAGAAGTTGTATCGTTGTTGAATACAAAGCGACTGCAATAATGGATACTGAATGCTTGCAGAGAACAATTACGGCTTTATTTATTGATAAATTATATAAACGGTATACTGAGAAATGAAAGAATCATTTTTGCTGATATTTGGTATTTAACAGTTACATCTGTCTCGTCACTCCCAGTTCTTGAAAGATGTCTGTGTTATGCTGCAAGCCAAGTTGGATTAAAAAAAAAATGTCATGATAGCGTAAATGCAGGGCTTAACGAGAAGTTTATCGAACAATAAATCTACGTTATGTTGATAAACTAGAAGACTGAGAGACGCGAAAATTAACTAGGCGAAGTGATAAGAAACCAGCGGGCAAATTAACATAGATGATAGGGTTGTATGTCATGATGTGTTCTCGTGGTCTACAAGTCTCAAGCTGGCTTGTGAAGAGAAGGATGACGAGAACTCGTTGATTCTCACACTTAAAAACAACACTGGCCTTATGTACTGAGAATGGAGAAAGAATTACAGGGCTTGGTAAACAATGGTTGCTTTACGTAAATGAGAATAAGATAGAGAGACTGGGAAGTGGAGACAGAATGAGACGAGACTGAGCAATGTAATTGTCTAGAAGAAAAAGAATCGGAAGGGCAAAAAGGAGAGATATGGCCGCACACTGAGAAAACATGAAAGGCAATTAAGTTTATGTCGACAATCATTGTTTTTGTCTTGTTCTGTCCTGTCTCTCCTTCTGTCTATCTTATCAACCATATCCATCCA
The DNA here is from genome assembly GCA_038406235.1 of Peronia verruculata. Lineage (NCBI taxonomy): Eukaryota > Metazoa > Mollusca > Gastropoda > Systellommatophora > Onchidiidae > Peronia > Peronia verruculata. The sequence goes on from JBCAUA010047968.1 coordinate 7,581, forward strand.
TCCATCCGTCCATCCATCCAACTGTCCATCCATCCATCCGCCCAAATGAAAAAAAAAAATCTAAATGGCAATTTAAAAGAATCTGGAGAGGAAGATAAAATAAGAGCGAAATGTGAATTGGGGAGGGGGGCGGGAGAGAGAGAGTGTGTGAAAGAGGGAGATACAGAAAATGGAAGGATCGTACGAAATATTATACCACCATTAAAGGTGACAATAGGTAGAGAGAGGGGCAAAGTGTCTGAATGTGTATGTAAAAATGAGAAAGAAAGATTAGAGAGAAAAAAAAAAAAGAGAGAGAGAGAAAAAAAGTAACAAGAGCAATGTTATAGAGAGCAATAGTGTATAAATATTGGGAGCGTGATAGATGTATAACTGCAGACCTACAGGGCGCCGGCAAACACGAGAGAACATGACAACACCAATACAGACATTTCGCATGCACAAGATAGCTGTCCAAACCAGAGCCAAGGCACTTCAACATAAACCTTGAGCAATATCGCCCCGACTGACGGCCGTCGCCTGTCTCAAAAAAGAAAAAAAAAGGAAAAAGATATCACTCGCCATCTGGATTGAGTCCACGCAGTTATCATCTACAACAACAAACATACACGGAATTTTGAGGATAATTATGATACGATGGCTTGTTGCGCCAGTGCGATAAGGGCAATCTGTGGAACGGAGGGGCCTTTGGTGGGGAGGAGGGGGGAGGGCAATGTTACCACATGGTACACCAGCGATTGTTTAAAACTTAACTCTATAGGTGTCGGTAGAAGGGCGCCATGACCGAGAAATTATGCGTCTACCTACAAGGAAAGGGTCGAACGTTTGAATCCTATTGCGGGAAGGGAGTTATTTAAGCTTGCATTTTTTTTTCTCCAGTGAATTAAAAGGTCAATTGTCCTCATGAACTGGAAAGCCCGATATGATATCTAACCTTCCTTGATAATGGTGATTGTATTTTGCATTTCCTGGGTGTAAGTTATGAAGGTTAAAAAGAAGCCTTAGCAGTCCAAAATTGGATGAAGAGTGCACATAGGCGACACTGTCCGGGCAATATTTCAAAACTTATACCCCAAGTAATCTCGTCTGGCCAACCTGAGCGCTTACCCATTGGTGAGATTATTCTACGCTTGAGCTTGTTAAACGTGTGTAATAATAATACTGCTGAAATGCGGGGGTTTCTCTATTAATGTCAGTTCCATTCATGTTTCTTTCAGAAATGACAACCTTAGATCTAAAGGCAATAGAAGTTATTTGGAGAAGGATATTTTCTGCGCGTTCAGAAATGACAGTATCAGACCCCAATGACAACACATGTATTCTGAGATTTGGTACTCTCGAACGATGTTAAATATGAGAGTGTGACACAAGGGCGTAATCCTTTGTCCTGGGTTTACATAATAACGTTTTTATATTGATATTTTCCTCTCCCTCCTTTACAGTGAAGATTTTAAATTTAATTTATTTTTATCTTTTGTCAAATAGAAAATTACATGATCTAATATACAAAATACTACTACTACTACTAATAATAATATTGTTGATGACGATGTAAACAACGAACAGAGGACACCACCTCTGTCACAGACTCACGAAAAGAAAGATATTTATAAAAATTTTCATGTTCCAGAAATGACAGCCTGGGACCTTAATAGAAGTTTAGTCGACTAGTTTTTTTAAAAATTATTATTATTATTATTGTTATTGTTATGTTGTACCGTTTACCGTTATTTGGAGAAGGATTCATACGAAAGGCTTTCGACCAGATCGGCACCTCGACACAACAAGGGTTAAAAACTTAGGCATTAAAAAAAAAAAAGTTTATCTGGAGTGGTGCTAGAGAGATAGTATCTGGAGCAAGAGAGGCCAGGACCGGAGGGAGCGGAGGGGAGGGGGGGGAGAGGAGATACGGAGGGAGTCTGGACGAAATCGGGGGAGGGAGGGGAGGAAGGGAGGGAGGGAGAGTGGGGAGGGGATCTGGCCAGCGTATCAATGTTGCACAGATGGATGAGAACTCGCAGTGTGTGCTGATTAAGTGTAAGCTCTTGAACTGAGAGGACTTCTCTTAAAAGTCTCTAAAAGTTCAGGCTAGAGTTTGTAGATGGCCTTCCAAACTTTTGTGACTGACCAGTCACTACAAAAGTGGGACAAAATTGCCACATTCTTTTCAAGCAAAGGGCAATATTTTTGTAATGTTTGTGTTTACTCTGGTTCTAGCCTGACAACTTTTTAAGGCTGTATTATTATATCAAATAGTTTAGTGAGGAGAAGGATGAGTCAAAATTAAAGAAGAAATTTATAGAAGATCAAATAGAAACTGATTTAAAATATAATGAAACTAGATAACATGTTGTTAGAACTTTTTCACTTAGGAGACAGCACAGAATGCAAATGGGAGAGAATCTTCATGGCAGCTAATCGTTAGTGTTATTAGCTCTATCGAAATTCATTGCATTAGTATAATTAGTGAAGTGTATCACAGAAAAAGACAACAGTCTGTGGTCACGGGTTACGTGCAAGCATAACAGCCAACAACAATGGAGTTGTTTGTTTGTTTGTGTTGGAATCTGACGGCGCATCGTCAAGATCATGGCTATGCTGCGAGCATACAAGGTAGAATACGTGTGTACAAGTTCAATATCAAATGATGTATATGAGTTGGATGGCCAAAGATTGCAAAGGATAGCTCTCAAGTAATAGTAAGGTGTGTACAAGATGCGGCTTATGGTGTGATCCTCCGCTTGTTCACAATGTTTCATACGTCGACGTTGATGGTTTAGGTTTTAGAATACCGGTCTACTCGGTGCAAGAAATGAATGATAACACATAATAATTAGACTAACAAGAGGTGTTTCGATGGGGGTCGACTCACATCGTGGAGGTCTCAGCTTCGAATCCCGGATCTGTCGTCGGGGGATGGGCAGTTTCAAAGATTACAACCTGTATTTTGTTCAGTGATTCAACGGTACTCTAGCTTCTTCTAGGTCAGGAAGCCCGACGTCTAGCCTTCTTGGACATTGGCATAATTAGGCCTATATATTTTAGAGGCCCCATGTTCCCTTTACGCACGTCAAAGAACCCTTGAAAGTTAAAAAATGAAGAGTAGGCAGAGTGCCACTGTCCTGGCAAAATTTCCACATTCCAAATTTCTACCCAAATAATTCTTACCAAAAACAGGTTGCATCTTACAGTTGAGATAATACTGCCTTCTTAGGATTGAGAGACTTGGGAAAAATTAAAAGGGTGTCTCGATGGCATGGGACAGCTTACTTAGTAAAGAAGAGTTTCAAATACAGAGAGAGAGACTTACGTTGTGAATCAGAGAGAGATTTTAGAACTCATTTCATTACATGACGGCACTATTGTGATATCACAATATCACTGACACTTGATTGTTGCCGGTCTCGGTTATATAACAATACACTGTCTTTCCTCGTTACTAACACATCCGCGACCAAAGATACTGTGTGGGGAAAGATAATACCTGGAGAGGCATAAGATAAGAACGTGAAAGGCGACCAAGTTCCTGGGAACGAATGTCTACTTTAACAGACAATGGAGAGATGCGATATTGATAGACACGGCTTAAAGAAAAGAAGAGAAACGTCATGGAAATAAGGAGCAGAGGAGGATATCAGAATGATGGAAATTTGGTAACTGGAAAATACGAACCAGGGAAGAATGAAGTAGTTTTCAACCGCGATAATGTATAGTGAAGAAAGATGGTTATGACGGATCGAACGAATGACTGGAAAACAGAAAACGTGGAAATGGGGTCTGGTCAGATTGAAAGAATGAACGAATTGTGGAAGGCGTGGAGTAAGAGGAGGGAGAATGAATGACTAAGGAATGGAGTGACACCTCCGAAGAAGCATTGTTTGAGTCTGGCAGAGGTTGAAGGAATAGACGAAACTGAATTGCACAAGAGACAGATAGTAGAAATAAATGAATGCAAGAGATAGACGGACAAAGAATAGAGAACTGACATAACAGAACTGGAAATGAAAAGGAGAAAGAAAGAGAGAGAGAGAGAGAGAAAGAGACAGAAAGGGAGGGGGCATGCGATTAACAGATAGATAGATAGATAGATAGATAGATAGATAGATAGATAGATAGATAGATAGATAGATAGATAGATAGATA
>JBCAUA010047979.1:0-11723 GCA_038406235.1 Peronia verruculata
GGTAACTCAAGCCTCCTGCATCCTCCTACTCCCAATAAAATGACATTACACCATTGTACTCAAGGAAACCATCATTTTGTAGAAGATGGTAGGCCTACAAGGGAGATAGCTCATATTACTAGCTGAATGGGTTTTTTTTTTTTTTCACTTACAGTTTTCACTTGCTAGGGGTGCTTATGTGCCCAGTGAGCCAGTGAGCGTGCTTACATGCATGTTATAAATTATACAGTAAAAAACCCATCATGGGACCAAAGCGTGCATATGAGTGGAATGTGCTTGTATTTGGAGTGCTTATATCCGGAGACTACTGTACATGTATCAATGAGAATTATTTTCAAACCATTAAGTTAAATTATATTTTAGCAGCTACATGTATTTACTTAGTCTATTTGTGATTCTTGTATTGTGCCTTGATGAAAAGAACTGCCTGGGTATCTTCCTCAGCACAGCTATAAATAAGACAGGGCACAATGTCAGTGTATGTATGAGGAGCCCAGGGCAACACTGTTTCTCTGTCAGCCTTGCTGATATTATTTAGTTACTTTCTTCACAATTCATGAATATTTAGGACTAATTTATATTCCGCCAGACATGGCAAAAGCATAAGTTGGCTCTTTGGTTTTTAATTTTAATATTACTAAATTCATTTGAATTTTATGTTACAATACCATAAACAAGTGAACATTGAGAAACAAAATCTCACACTCAACATGGAGAATAAGCATTATCCATCCAGTAGCAGTAGTCCTGGTAGATAACATCTAAAACCTGCTGCGAAAACAGGGTTTGTCAGGACATTTGAAAATGGATTAATTTGAATGGATATCTTCTTTTTAGCCCATACGTATAAGTCTCCCAGGGTCGTCAAGATGTTCTCCTGATTATGTGTTATGCATCAGTTTTCTCCATCTGCTATGATTAGAGACCAGGGCCTGGGGATCTGCAGGTGTTTTCACTATTCATTCCTGCTTGTTGTCAGTCCATGTTTTCTTCTGCCTACCTCCATCGCTTCCTGTCTACTGTAGACATACAGTAGCCTACACACAAAAAATATTGCATCGGCTCCAGTGTGTTAAATTGTCTACAAGCACTTTTTTTGTTATTTCTTTGTTGTCATGATGTCAGGGCATTGTAGATGAAATTGATCGAGTGATTACGTACATTGTATATATTATAGAGCTTTCCCATTGATTCTCAAAGTGTGATGTTGTTGCTTTCACTAAAAAACAAGACTTAACCAAAATACATATATTTACCTTTAAATTGTTAACTTTATTGTTATAACAGTAGTTAGAATTAGTTAGAATATGACTTAATCATATTTACCTTAAGATTGTTAACTTTATAAGTTCACTTATGATATTTCAAAAATGTGATGTTTATCTGCTTTACGTGCCAATACATGTAATTATATGGCTGTGTAAGGGCGTGTTGGCCTAAAACTACATACTGTTTGAGCACAGGAGTTCATAATTTCATCTCTGAAAATAGTTTGGCGGTCATTTTTGTGGACATATAACGTGTAAAAACATCTTTTGTGAAACAATGAAATGGTCATTCAAGATGTTTGCTAGAGCCAAGGACATGTTTTAAACTAAGAAACATCCTCTCTCAGGAAATTGCCCCTATTTTTTAAGAACCAATTTCTGAAGACCACAAGTTTTTATTTTTGGCTGCATTTGTAAAATTATTGCAGTATGGCATGTGGTGTTGAAATTTTGATGCCTTAATTTAATTAAAAAAGATTTTGTTTTATTTATTCCAGGAAAAAAAGGAATACTTAGCTACTTGTTTTTTTATCATACTGGACCTCTCTATGTTGGCACAATTAATATAAAGGCAGCAGCCACAAAGTTTGAATGTATCAGGGATATCATCCAGAAGAAATGGGCACAGGGTTTGCAAAACTGTTACCATAACAGTTTAATATTGATATATATATAAATATATATATACTGATATTGATCTCTATATGAAATTTTGATATTTTAATTTTTAAAAATTTTTTTTTTAACTTCAGGATTCCTCGTCTTTCCACAGCTTTTTTTTTTTTTATCTCCCCATCTCAGTATAAAGTTGAAAGTATCTGCATAGACAGGTTACTATTAATCAAAGATGATGGTTTATTTCAGTTTTGTGCTTGAAAGTATCTGCATAGACAGGTTACTATTAATCAAAGATCATGGTTTATTTCAGTTTGTGCTTACATTTGTCTGTATGTTTGCATGTGCACATGATTTTCTGGTGAATTCTTAAACTACAAAGATTCCAGTTTCAAATGTTGATTTCAGTACATGAAGATGCCAGTGTCCTTATTTTTTCTTCATTTTCCATCAAATTGTAAAAAATATGAAAGGGCTGGAAGTACACTGTATTATATGATATAACTGCAAATTAAAAAAAATATTTTTTTTTTTATATATTGTGAATGTCTTAATGAATAAGCTTCTTTGCATGCGTTTGGTATGAATGAAAATAGCCTTATCAGATAGCAAATCATACAAATGCACAATGATTGATCTGATTGATAAAGGAAACTGAAAATAACACTAATTTACTGTGACACTGATAAGAATGTGGTATCTTAGGACCCCACTCATGATTGACGTATGTATATTCTTATATTTATATGTAAGAGAATCCTTTTCTTAGAACAAAACGGAGGGGATACCAACTTGTGACATGTAAGCCAAAAATTTGTTGAATGAACTCACTCGGGGCCAACCACAAGATACCTCGTGTTGGCCTACAATAGTGACAGACCAAGCACGAGATAACTCTTGGTGCAAAAAAAAAAAAAAAAAAATTTTCAAAACTGATCTACTCCATCAAAACTTCCATATCTATTGAAATATCAACATAATTACGTCCCTTTCTTTTCTGAACTGCAAAAGAGGGTGATTTGAAGACATAGTCTGTTCAATATCTTCAACGGAAAAAAATAAAAAAAACCCATCTATTCTAAGCGAGTTAAGAAATACCTTCAGACACTTGAGTAGTTTGTCGAGAAAATGATTTTTTAAAAATTTTGATCAGAAGTTTCTATATTGGGTACTAAAATGTCCCTAATAGATATAAATCTTGAGAGTAGTAATAGGAATCTTGAGAGTAGTAATAGGAAAATTAAGCTTATCAGTACAAAGGAAAAAGTTGAAATGCTCTGGAAAGCATATATTAAAAAAATAGTGTAATATTAACATGTATTAACACTTAGTTCCCAATTGCTGCAATTATGCGACAGCCCGAAAATTCCCTTCATACCAATCGTTGCATTAATGCGACAGCTGAACTAGGCAACCACGGCAGAAGAAAGTAAAGAGGACAAGAAGTCACAAACTAAAGGTATTTTCCACCAAAGAGAGTTATACGTTGCCTTAATGCGACAATTGGTATGAAGGGATTTTCTGGCGGTAGCATAATTGCAACAGCTGGGAGCAAAGTGTTAAAGACAGAGCAAAACTAAAGAAACTATAGGATTTAGCTAATCTTAAATTATAATTTATAGAATAGTTCCTGTTTCTAATACAAATAGCCCAAAAACTCTGGTCCTAGGAATTTTGTGCCTCCAGCCTGGGTCTGGACCCAAGTGAATTGAGCTGATAAAACCTGAATAATTGTCAGAATAAATCATGTATTTGCATCTTCTTTCATGGAAAGTCAACACAACACTTCACTCCAGCATAAACAATGAAAAACAGATTTCAAAATTCACTGGTGATTTTTTTTTTTTTTTTCAGAAGCATTTGATGTCAAGTTTTGAACCAATGTGTTTATTTCAAATCAAATGACCAACATCACAGACCCAATGCTATGGATCAACCACTTTTACACCACTGACAAAACACTCAGCACATAAATTCTATGCTACAAATGCTTAAAATAGAAGAATCAAGCTTTGTCACAGCACAAGGTAGTGTGTCAACAGATACAGGGAGTAGAGGGTTTTCACTGTAACACCTGCTGTATCAAAGACTGAACTTATACACGTAAAGGAAATGGATCCCTAAGACAGCAAAATTTGGTGTTGTGTAAGTAAAATAAAAATGAATGTGGCAGGGCTAAAATAATAATAACAATAATTAAAAAAAAAAAACAACTACAGTTGTACATGCATCACTGATATTTAGAATTCATGTCCACTTGAAAGTTGCAACAGACAACATATTAATAAATGTGTTTCAAATTAAAACTGCTACAGCTTGGTGAATAAGTGATAAAATTGGACAAAAAGATTATTGTTTCATGACAACTTTGCCTACATACTAAATGTGTTTCGAATTAAACAAATTTCAGTAGGTAATTGTGACTAGTGTAAGCAGAAAATACAAGATATAATAGGATTCAATTAACTGGCCCTTTAGTGGGTGGGTTCAGAAATTTTAATAAAAGTTATGCCATATATTTACTGTTGATGTCTGAAATAAAACTGGATTGGTAAAAACAATTTCCTGATACAAATATTTAGCACTTTTACAGCCAGTTTTCACATGAAATTTTGAGAGCTTTTCAGAAAGTTAAATTACACATGGCAACAATGAACATACATGACCACTACAAAAAACAAAAAAAAAAAAAATTCACTTTTGGATAATATCTATACATAAATTAGACATGAACAAGAAAGGGAGATTGAAAATTCTGTTTTTCAACAGCCCATTACAAGTACATCTCTAAAAAAAAAAAATCCAGAGCAAAAGCTTGCACGCAGAAGAAACTTTATTTGAATGTTAAGTGGTCTTTCCGGTGTGTCTCACGCAGTTCAGAGCAAATATTGAATCACTGATAACATTACCTACAAACATCTTAACGAGATATTCCCATGTAACTTCTCCATGAAGTTAATAAAGAAAAGATGTATCTACACACAAGGAACCTAATGACAGCAATGACAGCTATCTCCTAAATTCTCCACACTATAACAAACAATTTCATCAAACCTAAAATGCAATTTCTTAAAATTTATTTGATTCCCCCACTAGAATTTAAATGACACAATTATATCCGGCCTCTATTTGCAAGATGAGTACTACTACAAGTAAGCAAGCATGAAAAAACCTATCATATTCCACATCCAACTATTTACAATAAATAACATTTGGTCATAAATATTCAGCATGAAATAAAACATTTGCATCAATACGAGCCTAATTATCTGAATACATGGGTACAGTTCAATGATATTATTAATCGATTTTTACAGGATATCAAATACATGTAGTCTGGTTAAAAAAAAAAAAATGTAATTCACTCTTTCATAAGCATCCTCAATTGTGTGAACAGGCATTAAACCCACAATACCAGTACTGTTTCATCAGTCACACCAATATTATAGGAGATGTCACATGATGAAATCAGGCTCTCGTCAAATTTTGAGCATATGGAGTTAGTGGTATCACTGTAAAAAGTATTCATATCCCTTTCAGTGTGTGAAATAATGACTGTTCTACCTTAAGTATAAGTTGAGATATTTATTAATTAAAGATGATGGGGGTGCCTTGTTGCTGCAGCTGAATTTAGTGAGAAAATGGCCGATCTCTTTCGTAAATCCTTATTAATCCTTGTTCAGCCATGCCATTCTGGGTCTTTTAATCGATCTATTTCAGTAAATGGAACTCTGAAAAACGCATTTTTAGCTTGATTAGAAGGGTTTGGTGTGAGAAAAAAAAAAAAAAAACTTTAAAAATTCATTCACCGTTGAAAATACGTGATTTCTCCTGTTCGCTCAGTTTGACAAGTGCCTGATTTCATCGTGTCATGCCTCATATATTGATGTTTAACTTCAGCAGGTTCTCTCAGGATGAAGTATTATGGTTTTTTACAAGCACTGAATCAATTGTAACTCTAGTTGCTGCTACAGCAGCTTCTTTTATAATTAAAACTGTACCTCAAAATTATTTCTTTCTTGGTCAGATGGGAATCAAGTGTATCAAATTGTCAAAGTCAAAGCCAGCAGTAAAAAAAAAATGAAAAAAATGAAACTCCTCCATGACACTGAATATTGTCCAAACAAAGTCCTAGCCGACATAGTGCTTCTTCAAAAGCTGAAATATTGTAGAAAGAGAGATATGGCACTAAAGCCCTTGTTTCAGTTTCCCCATTTATCTAGCTCTCCTTTATGTTTCTCTTTAACATGTTGACAATTAAAACCAGAAGATCACTACACTACTACTACAAATGTACAACCAACTGCATATAGAACCACAATAATAAAGAAAATAGGATAAAATATCCAAATAATAACAATATATATATGTCGTATGTGCTGTGAAATCCGCGCTGTTTTTTCCGCACCTAGGGGAATCCCCTTCTGATCTCGCAAGAGTGATTAAAACCTAATTCGAATATAGGAACGGGATTTTGCGAGATTTAGGCTGAGTAGCCAAAAATAGAGGCCTGGATTTCGCAGCACATAGTATATATATGTACATATATATATATATATATATATATATGATCACTTCATCAGTACTTCATCATGAGACATAACATGTATATCCAAATAAAGTACAAACTCAAGATTAGATTCACAATTTCTACTCCTTTCTACTGCTGGCATCACTTTAGACTCATTTCTCAGTAACCATACAGGCCAGAAAGAAGCAGCAATCTGATAATATTTCAACCTATTGAAGGATTACATGATTTACCAAATTCACATCCTTTGCAGATTTGCTGGCATTATGATTTCAGAACTTCCATTATTCACCATCATATTTTCATCAATAAATTCTATAGAACTTTCTAGATGCCTCACTGGCTTTTCATCAATATCTGTCAATCACTTATTCTCATATTAACTTTGTGGAAATGGTCCCATACATTTTACATCTATATACACTCAGAATCTCATCCTCATCATTATATACAATGACATAATGACACTACCTTCACACACATGACTTCAGTGACCTCTAGGAATTCTTCAGTGCCTTAAGCAAATGTTGCAGATCTGCTGTGGCCAAAAAATGAGTACAAGTATAGTTTTAAAGTGAAAGATAGGCTTCTTTCACTCTTGAGCATTACCTTTCAAATAAACATAAAAGAAAAAATGGTAACAATAACAGAGATGGACAGAAGAAAAACAACAAAAAACCCACTCATAACTGTGTCACAGCCTTTCAAACACAACAAAAATATCAGTAAGGGTTATAGTTCTAACAAAATTTACTGAATTTTCAACCATTCAACCAGCAAATGTTCATGATATACTATGAAAACGAAAATATAGATTTCCACAATGTAAAGGGAATGGCAGATGAATACACAGCGACCATTATTTATCATATAAGTCACACAGTTGCTCCAGCACTGCCACAACTCAAGTCTACTGCAACAGCAGGACAATAATTCCATTGTAAAATACACAGTGTTCAACCACTGAAGAAATGGTCTGCGAAACAGTGTTACAGATTATTATTACTTATAGTGCAGTGCTGAGACAAACAAGCTATTTCGTGATTACGACTGCCTCGCCACGACTACACTAGGACAAGGTGTTACACAATGGCTGGTGGTTTTCAGAGTTAGTAGTTCACTTGTTCCCATACAAAGTGCTGTCAAAATATTAGAGGAACAAAGTTATGACAAAACCATAAGAAAGCAGGTTGGCAAATGTGTTGTTGTAAAATGTTGCATGGATTCTACTAGAACTGACATGATCTGGACATGTAAAATACAAACCCATTGCTTGCTGTGCACATTCTGCTCAGACAAATGAGCATCGTTTGTACAGACACATATCTAGTGCTCAGTTTATCGCTATATATGTACATCCTGACTTGTTCTTCTGCATCATTTTCCCAAAGGACAAGTTATTATCAATGATATTGGCAATTCTCAAAGTACATTTTGCTTTGGATTCAGCTCAAGATTATGATGAAAACAAAACACTTAAATCTAATATTCGATCTCTGTGAGTGACTTAAATCTAACAAGTTTCAAATCTGAAATTTTAGATATGTACACTCAAATTCGAAGTAACATAGTCATCTGATGAATTAATTTTCTTTCCATCAGCAAATGTCTGATAACATACAGGAACTTTCCACGATCTCTCTGTGCCATCTAAGAGTTTTGCTCACTTTCTTTAGTGTCAAAAACGATGCTACTGCTCACTTAATGTCAGATTGTAAACTATATGCTTCACTCGTGTCTATTGATCTGTGTAAACTGTGCTTTTTTACTGACAATTTAAACTCCCATCCTTGTCCCTCTTTCACTACCTGTGTGTCATCAAAACTGAAAATATTATACTTTTTTCTTTCCTTTGTTTCTCTCCAACATTTAGCCATTGTCAAACATCAACACAACGCACAACTAAACACAAACATCTTCAATATCAAAGTCTTTATAACATAAAAGAATGTGATGTAAGATTTTGCTTGTGTGCCTTGTATGTTTTAATGAAATGAAACGCCCTGGGTAAAAATGTTTATGTGAAGTAACATAAACATATTCTCAAAGCAGGGTTATTTCTATAAAGTTAATTTCCCTTGGGTAAATTCTTACTCAAGTTGAAGTCAATCCTCTTGACAGTCCAATCATTTTCCCTTCAATATGTTTGTATTGGTTAATGACAATCTATTTCTATCTAGTTCAATGATTTTTTGGTCAAGAGGGGCCAATTTTAACCAATTTGATAACTGTTGGTCCGAGAGGTTGACTTTAACCAAATTCGACTGTAATCAAATCCACCTTCTTTCTATGCTAAAGCACCCCTTGTAAATCCTTGATATATCGCTACAACTTTCACTTAACTGAGTCACATATCTGAACCACTCATCAGTATTTGTGGTGCATGACATCAGCTGTAGACCAAACATTATACATTGTTTCTACTGTCATGGGTCAAAATATACCGCTACACAGAAGCCATGTTTTATCTACACAGAATTTAGGCTATATTCCTATTACTGTATTAGGTTTGTGCCTTCATCATGACGAAGAATTTGATACAAGCAGCAAAAGCAAGATTGTATGTTCATTCATTTATTTGTGTTGTAAACAGAAAATGATGAATGTTAAAGAAATGACACATTATGAGTTGTAAGATATAAAAAAAAATGAATGAAATCATCCACTCCTAGTAACATGATTCTCTCCATTCAACTTCATACAAAATTCAAGATATGTTTAAAGAAAACTTGGGAGAAAAAAAAAAAAAATGAAAGAGAGAGAGCAAGTGACTCTCACAAGGGCATCATGAATCCCCTCAAGATCCACAAAACCGCCTGTGTAATACATCATAAGGGTTAATACAAACTACAAGGGAGGAGTAACAATGATAACCAAGTGAATAAAAATAATCACAAAAGACCATGTGACAACCAGGGATTTTGTTTGTTTTTTCTGTATCAATTTATATTTTCCATCTTAAATTATTATGTACTATATGATCACTAACTAAATTCAAATGCAACATGGACCCCAAAAAATCTAAATGCAACATAGAAAAGAAAAAAAAAAAAACAAAACAAAACAATCACACATGATCACTGAGTGATGAATTTCAAGCAAAACAGAAGGAAAAAATAGAGGATGAACACTTGAAAAAATAAAATGACAAGGGAATGTATGTTCTTTTTCATCTCTTCTCCTTCCTTGCATTATTTGCTCACGTTTTGATGCCTTTGATATATCTTGGCAAGAAAATATCTATCCTCTATTGTCCAGTCATATGAGAAAAGGCAATGACACAATGATCTTTAGCTACTCATGTCTAGTCACAATGTGGCTAGGTTGTAGTGAAGCATAAAGTACTTTACCAACACCAGGACTGTTGATCCTGACCCTTATAATTTGCATTCATTCTTACTAACTAGTTACAAATTTCAAATAATGCTACATGAATAACAACACAAGTCTGATATTCATCAGTAACATTATATATGTAACCTACGAAATATGACAGGAAACTGAAAATTGTCCTATGTAGTCAGAATCTATACCCCATCAGCTCAAAGTAATAGGACACATAGTCGCAGTAGGGAAAGCTTACACTAACAAATCATCTTTGATTTCACTAACTTATCTAGCGATTGATCAGACCACTCCCTCAGTAGCGGTTCTCACTGCCGTATCCTGAGACAGCACCTCTCGCAGCGCCGGCTGCAGCATCTGCGGCTGCACCTCGCACAGCCTCATTCTTCATGACTCCAGAGGCAAATTCAGCTTGGGCTTTCTGGAAACTTGCCCCAGTGCTGCGATAGATGCGGTGCACCTGTAAAGAAAGCAAAAATGTCTAACCTGGTGTGCTGTTACAAAAGAACACCCTCTGACATATCAATGGCTTATACTGACAAGAGCATTTGACAAAGGTATAAATGGTGTTCACTCAAAATTTAAAATCAAATAATTTTCACACAGAAATGGGATTTAAAAAAAAAAAAAAAGCATGTAACAAGATTATCCAATTTCAAATGCAGCTAATAGTCTACTGTTTTATCCCTTGTTTTAAACATAAAAGATCAATAAAATATTGTCTAGCAAAACCTGCATAACCACCAAGATCATTAGATTGTATCTACTTCATGAACTCTTATTAAACTAACTTGATGAGCTTTTCTGATAGCTGAAATCTATCTATTCCATGTTCCAAATAATTTGTTCTTGATCTTAAAGTGGTAAAAAGAACATTTAATGTCATCAATAAGGCTTACCAGCTCTGAATCAATTATTTGGGAGCTTACATCTAAGATAACTAATCCAAAGTGCTATATACTTACCTGTTTACAAAAAAAAATAAAAAAATATGAAATACATGACATCTATCTAGAGTGACTATTTCTTTAAAAGACTGTTTGAAAGATAACAACTTGATTTACGAATTAAATGTGAAGATCAAATTTTTAAATATATCAGTCCTTCAGATACATGACAAATGGCCTAGTGAAATAACTGTTCTCTCTGGCCTGAATATCTTCACTCATATGCATTTAAAAAATTAGTGCAAATAGTCATAATAATTCCAGAGATATTTCCTCTAAATGCTCTTTTACAATCAATTATAGTAAAAGCCTGCACTCTTCTCAGTATTATTCTCATAGTCTAGCCATGATGGTTAACTTGAATCTGGTTATCTGTGATTTAAAAAGAACAAAAAAAATCCTTAACCTAACTTCTTGGACATTGAGAAGAACTACACTCAACTCCCTGCAATATGTACTGTGCTACTGATTGTATTTCACTATGCCTAAGGCAGAACTCTTTTCTACAGCAATGCTCAGTCACAAGTCAAAGGTCTACACTATTTCTGCATTACAATTCGCTCATTCAAAGTGTAAAGTTTTTGCTACAACTTTTTGAGGCGATGTAAAAGTGAATTACGGATACAGTACATTTGAATATCCTTAGAACAGGTTTTGTATATTTTTGTAAGATGGATCTCAACCTTTCTCTTAACAGCAAAAACAAATAAATAACCCAATGACTAGAACAACTGGAATTTCTAAAGTATATCTAACATTGAAGGATTGATTTTTGTTTTTCTGATCACAACTGAACCTTTAAAAAAACATATTTTGAGGCAAAGAGTATTGAACTAACAGACAAGTATTGCCAAACAATACAGCATCAGTGATGATGATCTCTATTTGTTGATGAGTGAATGTTTTTATTACTATAACCACATCACATGCATGGATAGACATGAGCCTTTGCCAATAGGTGGGTTTTTTTTCTTATACTTTACAAAATTGCTTCCTATGGCAACAAAAATGACATCT
>JBCAUA010047990.1:0-11723 GCA_038406235.1 Peronia verruculata
AAATATAAGGACTTTTCAAGGACTTTGGCAACAATTTCAAAATTCAAGGACTTTTCAAGGCCTTGAATTTTTTTCTCCAAATTCAAGCACTTTCAAGGACTTTCAAGGACCGTACGAACCCTGAAATCTTTATATCAACCCTGACATCTATGTGGCTGACGTGCCAGCAATGTCTCGACTGTCCCCTAGCACCCTATTATAATTATAACCTCAGTTCATTTACTTCTCTCCAATGCTACTTTATACTTTTTTCCTGAATTTTCTCCTGCCCAGAAGAATGCCTTGCCATGTGACAATCACACAGGATTGAAAGTTTCACTCACCCAAAGATTCCTGTAGTAAGTAGGTCAGCTTGGAGTTGCGATATGGAATGTGGGCGTGTTTGTTCTTCAGAGCACTGATAACATCTCCCAGGGCAGACAGAGACCTGCAGGCAAAGAGCCAGAGATGGAGATAATGTGACTTTTCATTGCCAGACATCAGTTTGGTTAATGTTCATGGAGTTCCTGCTATCTCAACAATGGCTGTGTGTGAAAACTCAAACACACGTAAGTTGAAAACCATGGATGCCTCAAATGAAGATTTTGGACTTGAATTTCTTATCTGTAAACCACATGCATATGAAACTTGAACAAAGACACGGATTATCTATGTTGATCCTTCTCTTACACAGTGTTCAGAGACGTGTATATATGGAGAAAACGTAACCTTTATCAATCCTGTATATAAGTTTTGTCTTCATAGTTGTTAGGTATCAAATCTCATGTCTCAGTCAATTAATCAAACAATTTCAGAGAGGATTGGGACACAGATGGCCACTGCTGACCACTCAGACATTGCTTACAGTGGACAACAAATGACCAGCCTGACTGTCCCAGCCAGCATGGCCAGACCTACTCACTTGTTGATGCTCTGAGCTTCCTTCAGTCGGGCACCGTCGGCCAGCGATTTACTCACTCTCTCAGAGCCAGCCAGATCCACAAGGTTCAGGCGACCTGTCGCGTAGTAACAGATTATGTTTTCATAACAGCGAAAGCAAATAGTGGATACATGACATGATCTATTGTAGAAATTGTTTCTTGACAACTGACGGTCAGATTGCAAGATCTTTGCTTTATATTGAGGAGCATTCAAAGATAAGGGTTCCCTAAGCTGTCAGATTATTGACTTTCATCTGTGAACTTTACATTGCTATTTGTTTTAACAACATGCTAATCCATTTCATTCAAATTTATCAGTGAAATCATTGATTCTCTCACACAGGGTCCATACCGTAAAACTAATAATAAACCTCTCATGTTTAATTCAACCAATTTATGAGTCTGTCAAAAAATTTTGTATTTTTCTACCAATTGTTGATCTCTGGCTACGGAATCAGTCAAAGGCTAAGATGACCTAACAAACTGCATGATAAGATTTTACCATAGGTTTTACTGCCAGTGATAACGTTGACGCCCACGACCGTCACACACAACAGACAGTGGGATCGCGATGATCTCTCGTTCATGTTGGTGGCTGCAGTCGCCCGGTTCTGTCTGCCAGCTTCAAAAATCTACACAAAACACAGGAGTTTGATTTTTTTAACAGCACTGCAAATTTAGTGTGACAGTCTTGACCAACCACACATCTTCAAATCAAACCAAAACAAAAACTACACTTCTAGTTCTAACAACTGACTGCTTCATGCACACATAATGGGTAAGCTCCCATCACATTTAAAGAAGAAAATGAAATTATCATCAAACAGAATATGACTAGATTTTCACAGTAATTATCCTATCACCTGACACAGTTTACTGACCATTTAGCCTACCTCGCTCTTTTTTTTTTACATGAGACACTCCTTAGATAAGTTAGAGATACTTATTTCATCTATCCTGAAAAACATGTAGGCCCTGCATTGGAACTATTAATATTATCTTTTTCTCCTGCTGATTGTCGAGAATGTTATGTTCTCTTTTGCGATTTTATTGGCCCCAAGAGCTCAAAAACTGACCAGAAAAGTTTGATGAATCAAATCATTGAGTGGACTCTAAGAAATCTTTTCCTTTCTTGTTTGCATTAACAACATTCTTAGATCTGTAACTTATTCTGTCGATTTCAGCTAGATCTAGAACTTACTCGGTTGACTTCGCGCAGAGATTTGACTGGAATGGTGACCAGGCCTGGCACGTATAGACCTCCTTCTGGCTTCATCTTCACCTCCAGTCTGTTAGTGTTGGGGTCAGAGTTCAACAAATCTCTGCCGGAAATCAGATAGACAAAAGATCACTTGTGTGTGTGTGTGTGTGTGTAAGTGTGTGCGTGCGTGTGTGTGTGCCTGAACTCAGGAGGGGATGTGTGTTCATCTCTCATCCAATGTCTACTTTTATACCCCTTATTTTTTTCTTCCTTATTTGATTATGTCTTTCCCATCAAAGGAAGCCGACCTTATGTCCAAACAATCATGATTCTACTGTCATGTAAAACATCAAACGTCTTAAGACATCACAATAGCAAATCTGTATGATAAAACAGCTTTCTACCTCGAAACTCCAATCTCTTGTCAAATAAATACCATACATTTTCTAATTTTCAAGATATACAATTACATATACCTTAAATGCCAATGTGTACCTTTCATTCTCTGCATAACTTGTAATTACATATTTATTTTGTAAATAAATAAAGTCGAAGGTAAATCAATGTTGTATCTACTTTGAAATTATATCTGTTCAAAAACCCAAAAATCTTAAACCATGTTTTACTTTCTTTCATCACATGCACTGACTGAAACCATTAATGTAGAATTAAATGTCTAGTATGTAGTGTGTTTTAACTCCGCATATATAACTGTACATGTAGATCCCTCAAACAGTAGTCTTCATAGTGAAGTATGCTTGTCACAGAGCTGTACTGAAAATCAAAGTCCTAAGGCTTGTGCAGTGTTTGCCCAGACCTGAGAGTTTCATTGTAAATTTCCAGCATGCTGGCTTGAATGTCGTACTGCCAGCTAGAGTTCTGGGTCTCCTCATACAACAACTGTAAGGCTCGCTGGTTCACGCCAGGGTCACAGGCGGGTCCCTGGGACATACACAATCACAGATATCATTTTCTGACTGCACATGAAAACAGGAAAATTGACTGACTTGCTGGTTGTTATGATATAGTGTAGAGCAAAGATCTAAGGAAAAGATTCTGGAGTCTTCGATCAAGTTATGCCTATATATCTATTCAGATAATCCTAATACTAGGTCTAATCCTTCTGAAATTAATCATAACACTAACCCTAACCTGCAAAAGATCATTTTTTAAAATTAACCCTAATCTTCCTTAGTCATAAACATATATGTCATGCACAACTGTAACTGAAAAGAAAAAACATACACTTCATAAAGTCACAAATTTGTGTCCCATCTCCACCCTCTCAACATCAAGGCTAAGGTATAACAAGAGTCACACAGGACCAAACCAGCCTTACCTCCATGGTGTAGGTTTTGCCAGAGCCAGTCTGCCCATAGGCAAAGATGCAGACATTGAATCCATCAATTGCAGATCTGACTAGGGACGACACTTCTTCAAATATCTGAAATCAAACCCAATATTACATTTAAACATGCAGGCTAAAATGTCATACTGTACAGAATCTCTGTAAAAATGTTCCATTTTCAGCTATAAACGCACATCATTCAAAGTTGGTCTCCCAAGCATTTTCACACTTATTTGAGCCCAGAGTTTATTCTGCTGTAGTCAGATCCTGACGGAGAGCCGACAAACAACAAACAGCTGGCAGTATGATGGAACTGTCCATGCACCAAAGTCACACCCACCAACTTTATTTCAAAGGCCAATTTAACTCAAAATAAACAAATTCAGAAGCTCCTCTTCAAACAAGTTATAGGATAAGAAAAATCGTTCACAATTCTAAGTGGGATTTATATCAAAATTTGTGACAGATTTTTTGCCTGGTGCTCTCCTGCACAACAGCTGTGAAGTCACGTGGCTGGTTTCATAATGCTGGCAACAATATGCCATGACTGTAAATGAAATTGTGAAGTACTAAAAACTACTCAGAACTACCTCATAACAGAGAGTTCACTTGCCAACTGTTCACCATCCGCTAGAATTATCTTAACTCCTAGACAAAATCTAAGCCCCAAACGCAGACAAAAAAAGAAAAAAAAATAGTCTCTTCATAAAAGTATCAATATACCAAACACGCCCCATATTCCATCAAAAAGCACAGTGTTCAGGCTGTCATTTAACTGCTCTCAGTGCAATGATATATATGAGGAGTGAAAATACATATGGGGCAAAGCTGATTTTTTTATACACCTTGCCATTGAGCTACCCACTGTTTCGTTGTCTTGGGAAATTTTAACAACAAGAGACGTACCTAAAAATTTCCAGCTTTCACAAATTTAAATTTGATCACCTAGTATCATTTACATTTTCACTGTCCAACAGGTGAGAATTCTGTACTTGTGTTCTCACAAATCCAATAGTAAAAACTGAGCTTTACCTGGACATAGCCAACCTACCTGAGTCTGAGTGATATCCATGTTGAACACCTTGTCCAAATGAAACTGCTGGCTTCGCCCTTTATTGCTGACCATGATAACTCCGTCGTCAAAACTGTCAAATTCAAGGACCAACTCTTTAGGCCCCTCGTCTTCTATACATGGCCTGACTCGACAGAAAACACGGATGTTGCCTGCAAGAAGAGGTCAGAAAATTGCTGAAATGTCTGAGAGTTGCAAACATCACACAAAGCTTGGAATCAGAACAGAGAAGGCTCGATGATGTTAAAAAATTAAATGAATCATATTTTAAAACAAACAGCTGGACACGTGGCGAGAGCTCAGCTCTCTGTTATCCTATCTCCATTTTTCACATTTTGAGAAAATTGATGAGTTGTGTTTAGAACTGTTTTTGTACATAGGAGATAGGACAAAATGATTTTCAAAATATACCTGTTTGGGCAAGTGATAGGTGAAATGACTAGAGTATATGGTAGATTTACTATTCCTTTTTCACATGACACATATATCTCCAAATAGCCCAAAATGGAGATAGGACAACAAAGAACTGAGTTCACAATTTGGTCTAAATTCAAAATCACTTCCCACATATTTTAATGATATATAGTTCTTCCTGTAAATGAAAACATTGTTGGGTAATGCAATCAATCCAAATTTCACACAAGGGAACAATTACACAATAGTTCACAAATGAAGAATTTTTTTTCTTAAATGTTATCTTTTAAATTTATTAGTGATATCTGTTGCCATGCTAAATTTTATTGTGATTTTAAAATCTGTTTTCTGTACTTTAGAATCTTTTTTTTTTTTTGCTAATTTTCAGGGCAGAATATTCTGTCACTGTATTTCTGTCTGTGACAATGGATTAAAACGTCCAATTACACAACAAGTCTCCACACCAGCCCCTGACTCTCTTACCTCGCAGTTCTACCAGCTGGTTATGGTAACACTTTCTCAAGTGGAGTTCTCGGGTGTATTTCTTTACCAACTCTTTGTTCTTCTCATCTGTTGTCTGGATAGCTTCCTCAATCTGTGAAAGGTCGGAAATATTCAGGTCCCAGCTCAAATAATCAAGTGAGGAGCTAGATATAGCAATGGGACAAAGAATCACCAAATAAAAAAGTGAAAAAAAAAACACACAGGGCAGAAATCATGAAAATAAATCACAAAAGAGGGAGAAAAGTCCTGAAATAAAATATTAACATGAAAGAGACAGAAAGTCCGAGAGAATAAAAATATAATAATCCCTGACCTTCAGTGCTGTCGATCTCACTAGAGTGCCCAAGAGTTGTGGGACCTGGCCCACTTGTTTCCTCAGAAACTCCTGGCTCAGTCTCAGGCCTTGGACTTTGTCCAGCAAACACTGGACCGCCTCAGGACTGCAGGCAGCTGGCCTCTTGCTCTCCACCACGATCATCTGGGTACAAGCAAACATTTCAGGTAACAACATACTGCCATGTTAATCTAGGGTAAAAAACATTCTCAATTAAATAAACACAAAATTGTTTGGAAATATCAAACAACAATGAAATCATATTAAATCAAATCAAATTGTTTATAAACCAGATTAAATATTGCAAAAAAGGTGGAGCATTACAGAAATTCATTTCTGTCTCAGCAATACATTTACCATGTTGCAGGAATGTGCTTTGAACGTGCCTTGTTCTGAATCTATTCATGATATTTTTGTTTATAGATAAGCATGGGAGTATGAATGTTTCTTGTCCATGTGAACTGTATCTCTCAAGTGGGATCTGAAGGAAATTTCCATTTGAGCCCAAATAATGTTTAATCATAGCTTTTTAAATTAAACATAATAGGAAAAGCATAGGACTCTTTAATACAAGCAAAAATGTTTTGACTTGTTATAAGAAATAGCTGACATCTCTGCTCCCTTTCATTGTGATCTGACTAAAGAACCAATGTTAGATCTCCCAGAAAATGGCCACTGAGAAACTGTGGTGAAAAATGACGAAGTTGTTTGATGTTAAACAGC
Organism: Peronia verruculata; assembly: GCA_038406235.1. Classification (NCBI taxonomy): domain Eukaryota; kingdom Metazoa; phylum Mollusca; class Gastropoda; order Systellommatophora; family Onchidiidae; genus Peronia; species Peronia verruculata. Next base: position 6,517 of record JBCAUA010047990.1, read on the forward strand.
AAGGATGATTATTCACATCACATAATGAGACCATTGTACGGCCAAAACAAAGCCCATGAATTCCTATTTTATCCTCAGCTTATGCTTCCAAAACACAAGGAAACATCTCTTGCTTCACTCAGTACAGATTTTCTCCAACCTTCTTCACCACTTAAAAACAAAAATACACAAATGTCAGAGGTTAGCAGAAAATGGCGTGTTGAAATATGGTTCTACAGCTGCTACATGTAAGATATGTTTTTGTAATTTTCTCCATTTGTAAGATTTTTGTAAGTTTCAAAATGGGTGCAGATGACTAAAAACTTAAAGAAATGCTCTTTCCACATATTCAATGTTATAACATTATCCTTACTGAGGGAGTGTTGGCCAGATGCTCAGTGAACTTGGCTTGTTCGTTCATACATTCAATCTCAGTCTCCAGTAGCCGGACTTGGAGCTCATTCACCTTTCTCTGCAGCAGTCGAACCTCCTGGTTATGTCGTACTGTCACCACACAAAGCAAAGGGACAGGAAACAATAGTGTTAGGAGAGAGAAGTCAGAGATCAAGAGACATTTGATCAGACATGGGAAAGATTTTTATCAAACCATCTCCGAAACAAACATGAACAGTTTATTTACCTACATAAGTGTTGCATGCAATAAGTACCAATTCACAGAGAGGACATAATACATAACATAAAGTCTAACATGAATTTATATGTGTTATGTATGTGGCTTCACTTGTATCCTGGAACATCTTATACATACATGAAAAAAAAAGTCATTACAAAATGCTATATAGACAAATTTCCAACTGCTAACAACACAACAAGATTGTATCGGTTTTATTCCGACTTGACTGCCAGCTATGTGGGTAAACTCTTTCCCCTCATAACAATATACAAAAATACATAAAATAGCCCAGGAGATTTAGCTACCATAACAACACCCACTGTCTTGTGTTTTTTCTCAATTTACCTTCAGCTTCATGGAGTTGATTACGTAGAGTTTCTTTTTCTAACAGTAACGACTGAAAGCAAACCAAAATCACAAAATTTGTTTTATGAAATATAGTCCAACAGATAGAAAAAGAAAGAGAAAAAAGAACAACATGATGAGATCAAAAGATTTCAAGAAATTAAAAAAGAAAATTCTATATCACTAAAAAATAATTTTCTTTTTTTAAGTATTCAATGTTTCATAGGATTTGCTACATTGAAACAGAGCATTATAAGATAGCATTTAAAATTCTATATAATATTTCTTAAAAAGAAAGAGAGAACAAATTTTTTCCAAAATTTTATCAGTCACCGGATTTTTTTGTTGATTCAGAACGTTAGCATTATGTACAACATTTGAAATTCACATGCAGCACCCATACCAGATAAAAACTATTTAGAAAAACTGGTATGATACATGCGGGAAGGACTGACTCGAGTAATTTTGTGACAATGTAAGTTCACAACAGAACTAACAGGATGTTGTGGACTTTGTACACAATTCAATCTTCACATAAAGTTGTCACCACATTAGAACTACTTTCATGCCTGAAATTAAAAAAAAACAATTTAATTTGTGATTCTTCTTCACATAATTATATATGACAAAATATTTTAAAATATACCCTGTTTCACTCTGTTATCATTATTAATATTACTATTAGTTGATACTAAGAATAGTTTGAAGAGAATAGTTTGAAGGGTAACAAGACAGTATTTCATAGGAAAACTGACATAGAGGGAGAGAGGGTGATTTCAGAATGACATCATCAGGTAATATACATGTATTTGACTATTTCACAAGCCAAACCAACTACAGCACCTGGATTTTCTTGTCTTGTTGAACTAACTGATAGTCCAAGTCTTTAGCTCTGTGCTCAGCATAACAAAACGGTGTCTGACTCTGGAAAAAGACAAAGTCAGTTAAGAGCATAAAAGACATGTGAGAATTCTGAGAAAATCGAGTTTAAATGAACAGTCGAACGCACAAATCTATATACTACCTCACAATAACCCAATTTTGATAAAGTCATATTTATAAATTGAGGCTAAGACCGATATTGTTTTGTTCAGAAATGAATATTATTATATTATCGATTTCTGTAAAAAAAAAATTCAGTGTCTGACCTCCCTTATCACATTAAAAGCCAGATTTCTCGGTTCTAGCCAGGGACTAATGTCTTATTTCAACTGGCCCTGAGATATATCACAATAGGGCTTTTTTTAATTTTATTTTCTTGATACATCTCTCACAAAGTCTTGACTTACCCTCAGACAGGTTGTAGCTCTGGTTTGGTGAAATTTATGCCACAAATGCTGCTCACTACACATAATCTTGCAACATGTACTGAAAATATTTCTTCAATCCTTTGATTCTGTCAAATGCTGGAGTATCCCACCACATCAAGACTGGCTCAATTTGTCTTTTTTTTTTCTTTCTTTCTTTCTTCTTTTCTTTTTTAAATTTAAATGACAAAACTATTTTGAGAACAATTTTTATTAACTTCTTAAAAAAAAAAAAATGAATTCTCATAGCTAAAGACATTTCTTTATTATGAAGTGATGTTTAACCAATGAGCAGTTCTCTGTATTGGCCAAAAAAAAAATCAAAACCAGTGCAACACACAAAATGCAATCAGGAGATCCTTACCCTCCTATCCAGGTCCAGTGACCAGCGTCCCAATCCATTCTTGATCTTTCTCTCACTGGCTTCTATACTAGATACCTGTCCAAGGAAACACAAAAGACAAAGAATCAGTCATAGTGTAAAAAGTTTTCTATTATTTGCCAAGACAACAGTAACTTTCTGTAGCACAGTTGGGAGCATCAATCCTCTAGATGGATCTTTCACCAACATAATTATAAGATGGACAGATCTTGCTTTTAACATATTTATGAACTGCAAAATTGAGATCTCTACAATAACTTTTAGTATTGAAAGCTAAAATTTCCAGACTGTTTCCACAAAGAAAAGGTTATATCCTAATTTCACTAAGTCTTTGTAAATTGATCAAGCAGAGCTAAGGGAAAAACCACCTACATCCAAGATGACCGTTCTTGAAGAGTATTGCCTTTAAGGAGAGCTTTGCTACCATGAAGTTTAAACTATCACCGGCTCCTTGTAGAAATTCTTTCTGAGCAAACAAGAGGATCCTTTCCCCTATCTCCCTGTCCCTGTTTCTCCCTTACTTTTCAAATATTCATGCTGCTCTCTTTCTTAGTTCTTTCATCTTTGCTTTCCATGGGAAATCAACCAAAAAAAAAAAAGATTACTACAGCCAAAGAATCAAGCTTTGGAAGTTTCTGTTGATTGCCACCTGTTCATCTGTGCATGCTAATTGAATATTACCAGGAAGTTCTGTCTTTTGTGTTTGATTTAAAAAAAAAAAAAAAACTCTCCCGATGAGCAAACATTAGCAATTGGCGCATTTGTTTTTATCTGAGGGAATTTTTCATAGATGAGTTACATTAGGCCATACCTTAACTTTCAGGTCTTCATTTTCCTTTACTAAACTTTGGATCTGATCCAGCAGTTTCTGAGTTGCTGTTGGTACCTGGTCATCGCTGGGATGATTTTCTTTGTCATGTGGTGCAGATTCACCCTTGTCATTTGTTGCCGCAGGATCTGGAAAGAATTTCAGATAGAAATTTTTAAACAAAGGTATACACTGCATGTGAATGAGATTATAACAGGCTGTTCTGGCTCCCTTTTCAACAACTTCTCCCTAGGAGATAAGCATTTTCTCATAGCACACAGGAAATGGAAAATTAAACAATAACATAAAATGTGACTGCACAACTGAATTACCTTCAAGTAGTAGCAATGGATTTGTCAAGTTTTTCTTATAATACAACATTTAACAAAAAATGCTTCAATACAGTGTTACAAAAACATGCTTTATGATTATGTTATACAGCTGTACTTTATCTAGAAACATGGGAGGTTTCTAAAGATAACACCTCATTTAACAGCAATACCATGTAGACAGCAAAAATTTAAGTAATCAAAATTTCACTAACATTGATTTTGATTTCTTTCCAGTTCTGTGATTCGCAGTTCTAGAGCTGATATGAGGTTGTCTTTCTCTCGCAGACGCCTGAGAAGTCGCATGTTCTGTCCACACGTCTCCAGCTTCCCTTGCAGACGTTGGTGATATTTTCTTGCTTTCTCACAGCCTCTCTGAAATTTTACACGGCTGGTTATAGAGAAATGAGTGTTGCAAAATCATAAAAATTATATTTACTGCTTTTGTTTTTTTGTCCATTTTCAGTGTCACATATGAGCAAATTAAAAGATAAAAAGAAAGTGATTTAAAATCATAATATGAATACATCATAGCAATATTCACAGGACATATATATTCATTTCATTCAAACTGATTAGATGGTATGTAAGGAGGCTAAAACATTTTACCTGAAGAATTTCTATTCCTGTTTTCTTCTTGCTGTTGACCTCTGGAAAATAGGATTAAAAAACACAGTTAAAAGTATTTCAAACTGAACCAGTAGTGCCCAGACAGAAAGGTCACTACAAACTACAGATAACCTGGCAAAACTGAACAAAGATCCCAAAACAACAGTTAGCGTTTTTTCAAATATTGCACTGCACAGAGTCCACCAATTTAATACATGTACTTGACCACAAATTGGTGACCAAAAGTTCCAGTTTTGCACATTTGAGATAGGAAATCTAGTGATGTTCTCGTACCACACACAATAACAACACTGCACTTTCACAATCTCTCTCTAGACCATAAATATGGATGCAGATTACAAAAGTGTCATAAAGTTCTGAGAAACTAAAATTTATGGCACAGATGAGCCAACCTGTATTAATAATTATTTGGAATGTTCTTTAGAAATTCTGATTGTTACACATTCAGCCAATAAGGATGTTATTTGAGTCTATAAAAAAATTAGCTTTTAACAATGCTATTTCTTGTTACGATTATTCAAATACAGCCATCCATCACCATCATAACTTTAACCCCTTTCGGATCATATTTCCTCTACAAAGATCTTCAAGCTCTCCTGTCTCAGTTTTTTTCATTTCAATTTTGAGTCAGTCAGTCATTAGCATTGATAATGAAAAATTAATTTATGGATGGATCTTTTTAAAACTAGGCTGAATTGAAACCTCTTTGAAAACTGATCAAAAATCTTTTTGAATTTTTAAAATCCATCAATAAATAAAATAGTTATGAATATTTTCAGTTGTCAGAAAATGG
>JBCAUA010048000.1:0-11722 GCA_038406235.1 Peronia verruculata
ACAAATAATTATATACTGTGACCCTTTTTTTTTTTTTCTCCCAAGCACATCGATACTGTCGTCGTCAGAGTTATCTACTGCATGAAATTGACATGATGAAACTGTTGGTGAATTAAAGTGCCTGTTATGTTCTTGAAAACTTGCATAGCGTTCTCCGTAGAGATAGTAAGGTAAAGAAGACGTGAGGATATCCGTAAATGACAGAAAAGGAGTGCCTAAATGGATTAATAAATGAAAGGATAAATGAATGGCTACATGAAAGATGGAAATGGAGATAGATGGACCGATGAACCGACAGATGAAATAATGGAAAGATGGATGAACAAGAAACATAGACATAAAAAAAAAAAACAAAACACTCCGGCTGATTGCTTAGAGCAGTACATGCATTTACTGAAAATTCACGGTATATATCCTCAAAGTAAGAGAGAGGGAGAGAGAGGGAGAGAGAAGAGAGAGAAAGAGAGAGAGAGAAAGAGAGAGAAAGAGAAAAAGAGAAAGACAGCGAAAGAGTTGATTATTTAATAGAGGCCAGTATAATTTATCAGTACATAAGACCAATAATGGACGACATTACGGTCACTGAATTAACCAGGGCATGTTTTCAGAAGATCTATTGGTCCTTTACTGCAGCAGAATCACAAAAGTTTGTAACATTTTAATAACAAGTAGCACTTGATTAAAGTCGTCCAGAGCTAGATAATATGATTTAAAAAAAGAAAACACAGTTAGAACACGTGAATGTTGATCTACTAAAATTTTCCATTATCTTCACCTTTGCTTTGGCTGTGCTTAGGACCTTGAACGAAGTGCAGAGTCATTCACTTCGCAGCGTCATACACTGATGGTTGTCTTAGCCGGGAGGGGGGAGGGGGTGGGATGGTGGTGATCTCTTTCTGAACAAATCAACTTTATATCTCGATCTCCTTGCCTTTGAGACATTTGGTCCAATTCTTCGCAATGGTATGATGCAGCTTGGTGTGTGGGTTGGAATGGCAGGATCAACCATACCAGAGAACCAGATATTTACGTCCGTATAGTCACTTCTACAGCCTCTCATGAACACGCAAATAACATCTTTCCAAAAATTGTTCAGACTGTTAGATGGATGATTGGTGTGTGATGAAACAGATGGATATAATACATCAAGCTAATAATAAATGGATCTATAAAGTAGGGTTCTATATAGCTTTGTGGTTAGATGTCTGCAAAATCCTCACGTCGTGGACGTCATGATTGTGTTTGCCAACCATCAGGGAGTGGGGGAAATGAGTATTAGACTGCATTTTGTAGTGACTCAGCTATTCCTTGGCTTCATATGGTCTAGCCGTTTGTGAGCATCATTGCATTAAAAACTCTTACTTTCTGTTGACCGGAGTTCTATAAGTAATCAAGCCCACTTTGTGCATTGTGGGAAAACAATGCGAAATCTTGAGAGCAATTATTGTTTTTCTGGTTTTGTTTGTTACTTTTTTTTTTTTGAGGGGGGGGGGGGGGGTAAGTAAGTTTCCCTTCATCTCCTTTGATGGCACTGAATGTTTGCAAGAGAGATAGGTGGATCTACCGAAATTCAGACTCATGGACTGAGAGAGCTAAGAAGTCAGTACTTAATCAATTGAAGAGAAGCTTATCTAGCTTGGTCGAATTTATGTGAGCTGGTGGGGGAAATAACGAGGGCAAATGGACGTTTGTGATAGGTATTTGGCCCATTCCATATCCTCACCGTTTGATAAAATATGACCAAACAACTGAGGACTGGCCTGAACAAGGGTTATCATCCACTGTTTTTTTTTTTTTTTTCGCTGTGCTAAAAATGCTTGCACATTCATTTATTCAGTTATCAGGCACTTAGGTCAAGGCCGTGGGTGGTTATAAATGTCACCCCTCCTCTGCAGAAATCCACTGCATTTCTAACCGACAGTGGTAGTGCGAGAACTTTCACAGCTTCCACCGACGTAGAATATCTTCAGTTCTTAACAACGTTGACAGATTATATCATTACACCATTGTAAGTACACTATTTATCGTTTCATGTTATCTAGGGGTTAAGTGATCTAATCTATTTGATGTTTTAAGTGCATGTAAAGTATGTTTCATAAAGTTTATTTCAATTACAAAATATCATTATTCGTTTGACCTTATTTGGCATCTTCGTAAGAAGTATGTCCATATTATTTTTTCCTTGATTAACTTTTCAACTAATTTTACGAATGTCCTCCTCCTACACTTTTTTTTTTTTTAAAACAAGACCGAACTCCGAGCAAAGAGAAATAACTTGACTTGACAGTGATAGGCAACTTTTGCAAGAGTAGCGTCCCTTCTCTGTTCAATTGGACTGGAACATTCATTTCAGGCGCACGGCGGGTCACATACATATAAAATACTTTTATGTAGATCTATATAGGGTAGGTTGGTACAATTTCGCCCAGTGTACTGCTTCACCCATAAATACATCGATCTTTTTAAAGACCTAGAAATTAGTTTGAAACTCCGATATCAGAGGCGACTTAAAGGCCTATTTGGCAAGCCAGACGTGGAATTGGTCAGAATATCCATTGTTTTGTTGTTATCTTGTCAAATAGCCCATCTTAACGATTGAAATGTGGATTACATAAAAGTACCAGTGATATCAATATAATATGCATCATTAAAGAGTGCTTCATATGAAGCAGAATAACATTTTTTTTTTCTTAGCATTAGGCATGAAAATAATCTGGCATCCCAAACCTGAAAGGAATGTGAACATTTCAAACTATGAGGAAAAATGTAGAACTTGCATTCTGAATTGGATCTCTAGATCTAGATCTAGATCTAGCTAGATCTGGTTCATCACTGCCACAGGAAGTAGTAGAACATTGCCTAGTCTTGCACAGTGTTCTTCATTACAGTCTTATCATACGATCAGTGCTTATCTAGCCTGGCGCCACTAGATCTAGATCCTGCCCCCTAGATCTAGTCTAGATGTACTAGATCTAGATCTAGATCTAGATCTTTGTAGATCTAGTGACAAACAAAGTAACCCTAGATCTAGATCAAGATCTAGATCTAGATCTAATTTACTAATCTAGATCTAGACTCTAAATCTAGATTTAGATTCTAGATTTATTCGTTCCCAAATCTCGGTGATAGATCTACCGCTTGATGTAGTCTAGAGCAGTGATCTCCAGCCCCCGGGCTGTGGACCAGTACCAGTCCACGGATCAATTGGTACCAAGCCGCACAAGAAATATTTAATTAATTGAATTGACTATTTTTAACATATGGTGAGTTAGGGAGGACCATCACCCGCTCATCAGATCTAGATCTACATTAAGTGTTAGGGTGGACTTGCGCTGGTCGAGGGTTTCATACATGTTAGTGTTAGGGGGGACCGTCAGCTGCTCGTCGGATCTACATGTTACCGTTAGAGTGGACTTGCGCTGGTTGAGGGTCCCAACAGGTTAAGCCTGCGGGGTTGTTCTATTTTTGGTGTTCGTGAGGTGAAAATAGCCTACCCAGCTATTATCATCGTATAGTCAGTGAAAGTAGCATCTTCCCTAATTATTTCCATTTTATTCACTATCTGAATCGAACAGTTTTTTGTTTTCCCTTTAATATACTTTCATTGTTATGCTACTTGTCATGCGGATCATGGTGACAGAAATCTATTTTTATTCAGGATGTAAAATGTTTAACACACATACAAATACACGTACCGACGTACCGACTTAATACTGTCTAAATGGTCCCCCCCCCCCCACCCACCTCAGTTGTAGTAAAATTGTCAAACGTTGAACGGTCCGCAGTAAAAAAAAGGTTGGGGACCACTGGTCTAGAGTACCGGAGTCCTTTGTGTCTTAACTGTTAGGGCAGTGTTTGTGTCACTTGGTATGCACATTTTCCTCAACTGCATCAAGCTGAATCAAGATCTGTCGATTGTAATTTTGCTCCAGATACTGAATGGAGTGACTGGCATTTTCTTTCAAATTGGTGCAGTTTGACCCCACCGCATATTATATACAGTGGTGCAAACAAGCCCATGATGTATAGATCCCCCAACCCTCTAGGTCTAGATCTTAGTATGTAGTTCTAAATCTATAAGAATAAGATTTAGAACTTTACAGAGATCCAGATTTATCAAGATTGCAATAGACTTTATGCTATAACTTTGTCTTCTAGTCATAGACGAGGTCTGCAATCTTCTAAATATCTAGCTCTAAATCTATAAGATTGATATAATGTACAGAGATCCAGATCTGTCAAGACTGCAATAGACTTTACGTTATAACTTCATTTGCTAGACTTCGACTAGGTCTAGATGTAGAGCACTTGTTAAGAACTGGGGTCCCCTCTTCTTTTGACAGCTACTGGTTTTGTATGATTACTCATAAAAACAAATCTTTGCCGTATTGTCATTCAAATATTTCAGTTGGAAAGGTTAGGTACCAACAATAGGTTGACTACACAAATGGATTTGATACAATCCTAAGTCCCTTCCCAGTGATGTGAACAGAGTGGGACTTAAACTCTTAACAAGGACTGAGAAAGATTTCAGTTGCTTTGTGAGGATTCACCCTTCAGTGCTTTCAGCAAGGAGTGCCCTGTGCCAGGGAGTTTTTCTCTACCTTTCCCACAATCTGATTGGTTGAACCAATTTCTCTATCTATAATATCCCTAATATGTATAGTACCCTGCTTATTTTACATATAACTAAACTCTAAATATGCTCCTCTACTCCTCAATTCTATTTTTAAACTTGTTGATACATATTTATGGGTAAAAAAAAAAAAGAACCCTAAGTGTATTATGTGTTTTTGTCAGTCTTTTGATCTAGATTTAGAACCTAGGTTAACGATTGAGATACATCAAGGTCTAACTGAGCTATCTTTGTCAAAGTCAGATCTACTAAAAAGATCTTTGTCAGCACTATCAAGATCATTCCGAATCTCATCTAACTCTTCTGATGATGTTTTCCTTTTACTTGTCATTTTATAAAATTACAATATAACTGTCAGACCGGTAACTAATAAAATAATTTAAGAAAAACAAATAACACAGAAATCTATAAAGAACTTGATAGCAATGGTAAAATATGCCAAATTTTCGAGTCCTTTTACTTGTCATTTTGACCTAAGCATGAATCAGAAAATATGCACAAATTCCACTAAATTTTTTTACTTCAAACAACCTTTTACGCACAGCCAATGCTTCATATCAGAACAGTGTACATTGAAAAAGGCAAGGGAAGTCACTCAGATAATATATATCCCAAGTTATCCTTATAATATCCTTGAAAGTGGCTGTCATCATAGGCCCAGAGTGGTTCCGGACTATAGGCACATTGTGCACATAGTTAGCCTGGAATGGTTCTGGATGAAGTACTGAAGGGGTTAAAAAAAGATGCTGAGTAGACTGCACCCTTGTCATTTACATGTCACGCATATCACAAAAAGTATGTCAAGATGCAAATCACACAGATTTTACCAAGTCCATAATTAATCTCTAACAACAAGATAACTACATACAGAAGGCCATCTAAAATGGTAAATTTTGTGTCATTGTTAGGGTAAACACATTTAATTACTATATAAATAATATTTAATGATAAGTATGAAAACACTACTGCAGAAAACAGTATGACTCTAGTCAACAATGTACCAGATAACAGTTACACTGCAAGCTTTCCTTAGTTCCAAAGATCCCTATTTTAACCTTTTTGCTGCTACCAACAGTACGTTCAAAAAGTGGTTTGGTGTCGTAAGTGGAGAAATGTATGTGATACATCCGTGGTCAGCTTCCCACCTATTACCCGGATTTTCCTTTTGATCTGATATTTTGACCACTGAACAGCATTTTGCTTCTGTATGCAGAATCTTTTGATCGACCCTGCGCTGTGATGATCTAGCAATGAGAGCCCAAATCAAACGTATAGTTTCTTTGTTCATGTAACATTTAATATCAGTCAATGCTTTTGATTGCCTGGTGCATAACTAGCAGATGTGTACAGGTTGGTTCGCTCACAGTGGATGAGAGTTGGACTGATTTCAGGCAGGGAGTTACCAGAAGATGGAGCGAGGGAGACTGACTATATCTTCACTGTGTAGTACTGGACTGTAAAATTAGTGCCGCAAATGGAGCGGTTAAAATAAAAAAGTGTGGTACATTTATAAGGCTGGGCATCAGTGCTAACACTTACCATAAACTGAGTAATTTAATCCTCTCAGCCATCCTATAGTTACCTCATAAAATGTTTTATTTATCTCTGAAAATTTACTACCGTTTCTAATGTTGTGAAAAAAGAAATTAGGCAATATTTATCAATAAATGAACATTTTATTACAGATAAATGTTTTTGACATTTTTGTTTGTTTTTCAAAGACATTGGGTTCATTTTTAAAAGTCAGAAAGGGGTGGTTGGGGAAAGCTTAGAAATGTTGAAGAAATCATATGAAGTATGTGATTCTGTGGTATCTCTTGTAAATGTAGATCAAATCTAAATCCCAAACACCGGATGTAGAAAGCAGCCAGTTACTTTCATTTTTCATTCATAACTGACCATTATATGTTAATATTAACTCTGGCTTGACAAAGTAAAGAAAATTGTGATAATATCTCAGCTCGTTATGGCATCGCCACAAAAGATTATTTGTATTTTCATTTCTTTGCCCAAACTATTCCATGCATTACTGTCAATTAAATCTGTCAGGTTCCATACAAAATCAGTGCTGAAGAACTTTTGAAGGTGTTCAGCTAATTTACTACATTTAGCAGAGGGTCTTTGGATTTAGACAGTGGATTTGTGAAAGGGGGCAAGGCATCATGATCATCTGATGGATTTGTTTTTTTTAGCTAGTCTTTGATATTGTGCTTACCTGTTTCTGCATTATCATCATTATTTTCTGTCAGATCTAGCACTTCAGGTTCATTATCTGACTCTCTATAGCTATGAGAGCTGTCACTTTGTCATCAAATAAACTCCAAGAATTGATAAACTTTGTATTGTTCCTAACATTTGACAGAGATCCAGATCTAAATCACTAGATGAGGACATTTTTTTTTTTGATGAACAAAATGCTTTCTGACTGCATTTTTTTACACACGGAACCACTTTTTGAACATACCCTATGAGGTTACTTTAGCGCAAAAATTCAGGTGGGCCAGAAGAATACAGTGTATTCCTGTTTTACTTCATAAACATATCAGGCATCTGATACTTTCTGCATCAGTATCACATATTCATGTTTACCTTCTTGTCAGTAATGAAAAAGATTTCATAAAGTGTCAAAATCTTTTTGTGATTTGATATTGTTGTTTTCCACTTTTTTTTGTCTTGAGCTCATCATTATAGTCTTATTTATAGCCTCATTTTTTTATTGCTTAAAAAAGTACATGTATCTTATAGCAAAGGTTTAAATTTGTATATTTTTACTGATAACAATGTTGGGGATCAAAGGACTATGGATCAAACCTAGTGAAAAGAAGAAGAGGTGGAAGGCAAGTAATAAAGGTGAGGAAACATATGGATCACCTTCTGATATATGTCATTAATTTTATGATCAATTTCAGAACAAAAACATTTCAATATGCTGGGATTCTTCATCTTCGTACTGCAGGAAATGTTTGATTGGTGGCAAATTGCGGATGACAATAATGGGTAAGTATACATTTACTAGAAAGCTGTATTCATGTTCACATAATATCCTACCAAAGGCACAGGCTGTGATATGAAGTCATCATGGCCATGATGGTGTGTATAAATGTAGTCAGATAAGAAGATATATACCACACAGGTGATAGATAAAGCAAGAAATTAATGTAGTGTACAGAGCAAGGGACAACCATAATCAGTATAGTATACAGGGTAATACACATAGTCATTGTACCATACAGAGTGTACTAGATAAACATAGGCTAGCCAATGCATCATATAAGGTGTAGGTAAATAGTCATTGTCCCATTCTGAATGTACTGTGCAGAGTGTAGACAAGTATAGTCCATGTATCATGTATGTGACGGAGAAAACAAGAAAACAGACATCAGAGGAAAGAGAGCAACAAGAAGAGATTCAGAGTAGCAGGCTGACTAAACAGTGAGTCAATTGTTCCAGTGATAAGTGCTGAGTCAGTGAGAATGAAGCAAGCAACATCAAGAACCAGGCATTTATTGTTATGAAGATGGTGGATCAATTCCAGACAAATACATGTACAATATAACTTCTCTTTACCAGCTTTTTTGTGTGTCATTTCCTTCCTTTAATAATTGAAAAAACTTTCATCTCAAAGTCAGAGATCAAGCAGAAGCTGACAGAACCTAAGTATCTGTAATTTCATGTAGGTAGTACAAAAGAGACTGCAAGTAAACATTTTCTCCCCATCAGTTTTAGAGAGTATGTGTTAGTTGCAAACTGCAAGCACTGAGTACTATTTTTCATATCTGGAGAGTACCAAATTTAATCTCTCTCTGATTGATCAACTCTTTTCAAATCCCCCAAACAGGTGTCATCTTTTAATGTCAATTTTCTCACAGTAAATAACTTAATGCTTGTAAGTTCTTTGGGCTAAATGTTGTTAGTTGTTAGGACAACTGATTTACAGTTGTCTAATGACAAAGATATAAAAATACAGCACTCATGATGCTTGGATAAGCAAAAGAAGTATATATATAAATATATATATGTCATGACTCACTGTATTTTTCAATTTTTTTTTTTTTTGTTGTTGTTTAAACTCAATGACAGCTGATATTATAACATTTGCAATCGAGAGTACTGCTACATCTGGTGACCGTGTTTGCACACAATCCTCACACTTTTTATTCATGTCTTTGATTTCCCTGAAATGGAAAAGTATCACACTGAGGAAGCATAGGCAGATAGGAAAATTTCACCACATAGTGAAGGTGAAACAATTTTGTATTAGATTGCACACTGAAGGGTGGGACTTTGGGAGCATTTATTGATGGCGGATCAAAGCACATTATGTAATTATATGTATACAGTAAATTGTTTTAGGCAAAGATACAGATATGTCTATGTGCAGCACGACATCCACTGCGGGCTTCCTCATCATTATCAGCATGATACCCACTGCTTGCCTTTTTCTCACCACAACAGCTGCAGTAATGGTATATGATGTACACAAGTTATTCTGATCTGAAGGGCCTTTCAGATGACTCAACTTTCATGTTGGTATAGCACCTAGTTAATTTTTTTTTATTAAGCTTTTCAGTCCTAGACAGAAGGATTATCCTGTCTTTGAGCAGCTGCCTGATTTTGGTGAGAATTTTTGTGGGTCAAAATTTTGAATTGGAAATTGTGCCCAGACAGCGGCTCACAGCCTACTCTTTCATCGATTTTGAGCTGCCAAAAATTTTTTAATGTGGGTGGCATACAGTGAATGCTAGACTTTGGGCTTTTCTACCCAGCAGAAGCCAGGGACTGTTGAGTCACTGAAAAAATGCAGATTTCAATTTTTGTGTCCTTCCATCCCCTGATGCAGGACCCATGAGTTGATCCTAGTGTTTCCACCATAAGTTGTTTTGAACAGTTTTCTCCATGGGCAGATGCCAAACCACAGACCCACAAACTGCACCCCCCCCCCCCCCTTCCATGTGCCTAGTTAATTTTCAGTGATTCTTTTATTTATATCAGCTCAGGGCACTGTGATGCATGTGGTGTAGACGTGAAATTTCACTATTATTAATCTATTTTTCAGAAAACACACCCCCGTTGTGACAAATAGGATCTAACTTTTGATGATTTGAAGTAAAGTAACACAGCCTTTACATGTATTTTATGCTAAACAGCATACCCATTAAGATGGTTATAAAGGTTTTGCCTTGAATGTAAATTTTTTGTCAACTTTAAAAATTCACCTTTTTGAAAAACAAATCTTTCAAGATAATTGAGTTTAGTTTACTTTGGGAAGCATTTTAGCCCCTCATACAGTTTGAAAAGCCTATTACGCTATCTTTAATAGTTAGTCACAATGATTTATTTTTAAAATCTCACTGAAAAGTGCAACAGCTAGATAAAAAAAAAAAGTGCTGCCACCATTGAATAAGCTATTACCTGTACATTAAAGTACAAATTATAAAAAAATCAGTTGTTTTTAAATTCACAGGAAGATCTGGAACGTCTGAGAAAGTTGTGATTTTTAATATTCTTTAAAAAAAAACAAATCATCGCAAATTATTTTATTGTATGTAATAGGAAAAAAGCTTCACATACTGTTGACAGTATTGAAAAGTGCAGTGCCAAATTTCACTGACTCTGATGAGCAAAGGCTGAGACTGTATTTATTTTCCAGGAATACAGTTTTCCAAGTGCACTGTGATTGGTCATATTGTGAAGATATTAACAGATTTATGATTGTTTACATATCAGATTTCTTTGGTAGGTGTAATAATGTGCATTGTAATCAGTTCTTTAACATATTCTCATCACCGCTGGACTGTTATCTGTCAGATTTCAAAATAATAACAAACTACTAAATTTATGTTGTTATATCTGTCATGTTTTGTTTGCTCTGTGTCCCATTTAACCCTGTGAAGCTATAGATATCAGAATATAAGCACATCATAACATGTCATGTTTAGCTTTACCGGTGTGACTGTGGAAATGCTTGAGAACATCTACAGGTTTGTGTGTCTTCTTTTCTGTTGGTCTTTGTTTTTTGTCCTTAGGTTGAATCGTTGTAAATACGACAGTCTCAGTTACTGTTACTACTCAGCTCAGTGTTATAATCTACGCCATATTTTTAAAAACATGAAGTTCAAAACTTAGAGTTTGCACTAACACTGACTTTCTCATATGTGATACACAGGCACCAGCCTGGAGAAGATGATCCTGGAGATGTGGAAATGGTACAAGATGACGCATCAGGTGAGAGTCATTTGTTTGCTCATATTATCTATGTCTCCTCTGTCACTTAGGTTCAATCTGAGCTCCAACTATCATGAAATAGCTAAAAAGAAATCTAGAGTTTTACTCGCAGTCAGTTGTTATAGGAACAGTCTCTATTTAATTTTTGTTTCATAATGATAGCACACTTAGTACTACAGTCTGTCCCAGACAACTATTTGCATTCAGACATTTGGTTTTCTGGTCCTCTTTATATTGCAGACAGTGGTGCAGCTGGCAGTCTGGGCTGTTCATAACTGATATACATTATGTGTTTTCTCACAGTTACAGCTCATGATAGAAAGAAATGTTAGGGTGCTGTTGCTGCATTTTGTATTTTTCAAAAGACTAGTAATTCATGTCAAGGAGTTTTAAATATCATGTCAAAGACTTTTTTTTCTCCACTTCATTGTTACCATTATACTTAAACATTGTTAATAATAATAAAGAGCATTTAAGTACCGCCTCACCCCCGAAGGGCTCGAAGGACTTTACAGAACCAAAGTGTTTTACAGCCAGACAGAATATGAGACGCGACACGAAATCAGGCTCTCGTCAAACTGATCCCACTGGAGAAATCACGTATTTTTCAACAGTGAATGAATTTTTAACATATTTTTTTTTCCTTCACCAAACCCTTCTGTATCAATCTAAAAATGCATTTCAGAGTTTAACAGACTGAAATAGAGCAAGTAAAGGCCCAAAAATTGTAAATTAGTGGCATGGCCTAACAAAGGTAAAAAAGGATTTACAAAAGTGATCGGGAATTTTCTCACTAAATTCAGCTGCAGCAACCAGTCACCCCCATCATCTTTAATTGCCAATATCTCAACTTTTACTTAA